>MNCL01000317.1:0-73589 GCA_001932985.1 Proctacanthus coquilletti
CCACAAAATGGATTGATAACAGGGAATTATAACTTTTATCCAATTATCATGCTCCAAATCAGGTGGGAACAGTACAGAGAAAGGATAAAAACGGAAATAAAATTTCAGTTGCTTGTCCCTCGTTAATTATTGATTATAATGCTATCGGGCAATTATAAACTTGACCGAAGTAGTAAAAAATTGTAGCACCGGATACTATTCTACTTTTTGGATGCAACAGTTGTTAATTCATATATTGTTTCTAACCAATATTGGGTCAAAACATGGAACTGAAGCATTTCAAGGAACAGACCCCTGAAGGGTTTGTTGCCCAGACTTTAATTGATAAAAATGCACCATCAACACGTTTCATGGGAAATACGAGGAAAAGACTCGAAACATCTACCAGAATGTACTACTCGTAGAAGATGTGCGTTCTGCAGCACGAAAAAAAAGAAGTTCGCACTTCCTGGTGCTGTACTGTCTGCAAAGATCCACTTTGTTTTGGAAAAAAGTTGTGTTTCAATGATTATCATTTGATACATTAGTGCATGGTGGAATTATGTGAAGGATGCATTGAAATGTTATTATTTTTTTTCTTATTTTGAGTAATGTTTTATGTTAAATAATTGAAATGAAATTGAAATTGAAATTGAAATTGTTTTTTCTCCATTTTTTTTTATATTAAAGGAAATTCTGTGCAACTAGGGCTTTTTTTCTTTAAAACCGTGTGTCTTAAAGAGTTACGCGACATTATAGCACTGATTACGAAGAAGAATTTTTGTACCATGATGGAAAAACAAGAGAAGAAAAATTAAGAACACTGAAGAATTCACTCGTTAGCCAGCAGAAAATACTTACAAAATTCATAAAAAGCAATGAATCAGCAATGAGAGCTGGTTACGAAATATGTCTTTTACTAGCAAAACAACAAGGAGTGTGTGATAAAAGCAACTGAATTTCTTTCTCCAGAAAAGTTATAGTCATTTCGAGATATTTCGTTATCAAGAAATACGGTGGCTGATAGAATTACTGAAATGGCAGATGACCTGTTTGAAATTACAGGATATATCTACCAAAATCCAGTACTTTTGCTACAATTGATACCGATGTGGTTGTGATAATCACATGAGGATCACATAAGAATATCCCTCTTTGCGGAACAACAACTGGTGAGGATATTTTCGATGCTGTATGGAGCATCTTAAGGAAACGTAACTTTCCGCTTGATAAGCTTGTTTCTGTAACTACAGACGGTGTTAGGTCGATGACGCGGGAAACTGAAGGATTTGTGTCACGGCTGACAAGAAAATTACAAGAAAAAATATCCAGATAGGCCGAAAATCAAATCTTTTCATTGCCTTATTCACCAACAAGTGCTTTGTTTTATTAAAATTATTAAAAATGAACCATGTACTCAAAACTGTTACAAAGATAATCAACTTTATTCGGTCGCGAGCACTCAATCATCGCCAATTTTAAGAGTTAGAATCCTAGTTCGAAGATATTCCTTATTACACAGAAGTTCGTTGGTTGTCCTCTCACAGAGTCTTGAAGAGCTTCTGTTTGCTTTTGGATGAAATACTATTATTTCTCGAAATGAAAGATGTAAACGACGAAAATATCTTGGTTTTAAAAGACTCATTATGGGTAAGAGACCTAACATTTTTAACAGATATTACAGGCCACATGAAAAATCTTAATATTCCATTGCAAGACAAGGGTCAATTAATACCCAACATGTACGATGTAGTTGCTAGTTTTGTAAAAAAACTAGATTTCTTTAAAAATCCTTTACAAAAGTGCGATTTGACACATTTTCCTACATGTGAACAGTTAAGAGCCAAAAGTCAAAGTTGCTCTTTTTCACAATGTAGTGCTAAAATTGAAGAAATCAAAAACGAATTTGACAAACGTTTTAGTGATTTTAAGGAGTTAGAGGAAAATTTCTCTCTTTTCATTGGGACTTTTTCCTTTGAAGTTGAAAAACACCTATTTCGATCCAACTGGAATTAATTGATTTGCAGAATGATTCAGCTTTAAAAAACAAATATAAAAACGGCTTACAGAATTAACTAATAAATGTTTATTCTGCCATAATGAAGATAGTTTGTTCTCATCTTTGAATCCAGATATTGAAAAACTAGTAAGAGATAAGCGGGGTCAAGCTTCCGGTAAAAATAATAAATTTTAGTTTTTTGAATATGTACTTCATCTAAAATATATTATAAAACTGAATTCACTAAACACCATTATGTGTTTAAATTACCATTACAAAGTTACTGAATTTTCAATTTAAAGTAAAACCTAAACAATATTTGCAAATGTGATGTGGCCCGCGTGAATCTTGCCGTCCCTAAAATTGCCCCGTTGTTCGAGTGAGTTTGGCACGCCTGACCTAAACTAATCTGAACTTAATTTGACACAATTTCAAATGACAAAGAGAAAACCTTCATAGGCCAAAATCAAATTTTGCCGAGTCTTCATTAAGCGAACATGTGAATTATATACTCCACCTAGCATACGAGTTTGTACTAGTTATTTATACTTGGAGTGATTTAAACCAACCTGATAAATTCCCCAGATCATTCTGAAGATATACTGAACACTTTAAACAATGCTTACGAAATCTTCATTACATTTTAACAAGGTCTGTAGTACCGGCTATGGAGAATTTGTTTTTCACTTAATATTGACACATGACCATTTTAGAACCGTGTGGAACACAATTCAAGATCAATCAATCAATGGCTCATGATCTTCAAGTCAAGTCAGAGAACTAAACAATAGAATAGAGTGTCAGCATACATTTCTAGCTACTATGCCTCCACTCGTAAATTTGGCATTAGAGTTAATTTACTTTTTAATAGCAAATGATAACATGTATATTTTTTACGAATAAAATTTTAAATATGAACTATTACGTATTTTTAAAATCAATGGGGAAAGAAGAATGAAGAGGAATAATTTTAATATAGAATAAAAATTTATACGACACAAATCATCGAAATATCGAATTAAAAATTAAATATTTACGAATTCTTTTCAAGTCTAAAGGATATTTACACAATTGTAATACTTATTTTATAAAACGGACATACACTGAGAGAAAATAAAAGCCAATAAAACCGAAAATATAAAATAATTATAAAATTGTTTAATTTTAAAAAACGATTTTCTACATCTTTTCACTAAAAATGTTGTAAAAAATTTGAATTTTCCATATTAACAGTGGAGCCAACGGTTATGTGTATTTATTAAGGATTGGAATTATAAATAAAGTACAAAAATTATGCCCAGGTACTTACCTGTATACCTATATAAACAAATTTAGTTCGCTAAAATGATCAAATCAACTTCTTAATAAAGTTCTAATTTTTTTTAAAATGCGTTTTAGACGGAACAACTTGTGTGATTTGCGAGATTTTAATCGCATGTACACCAGTTAAAAAGTGAAGATGCATTACGACACAAAATTACTATCATTTACATATTGCTGCAGTTCATTCACATATCGCATGAAGAACGAATGTGGTTCATTTGTTAGTATCAACCGAATCTAATAAATACACACTTGACACTAGCATTAAATCAATTACTGAACTGAAGGTGGTATTAACCCACAAAAATGGGGCACGTCGTTTGTGAAAAAATATTAAAAATTCGTGGTCGCGAAATTCTCTAACTTAAAGATAATCGTGTGGGTAAAATTGGCTTCTTAAAATCTACATAAACAAGGATTGTATTTACCCCATCATCCTTTCTTTAAATGAGATGACATCACTTAGCGCCTGAAGAAGCAACCTTTAATTTGATGAGCATATCATTGGATTCCAACTTGCTAATATCTAACTTTTCCATATCCGAACTGAGATTTACACAATTCTTATCGAACTGTGCTGTCGTCTTGTTATTCTCTTGCTGCGTCTTCCCGAGAACGCTAGCGGCAGCTGCTGTTGATTTCTTGAACGTATTTAAAAGAGTCTTTTCCTTTGAATGATTCGAAGATTTATTCGAATCCTTTTCCTTATCTTTGTCTTTCTCTTTATCCTTATGCTTATGATTTTTAAATCGCGGAAAAATGCTGTGGCACCCGTTGGGTAAGAAACCCAATTTCTCCTTTTTAGCGGGACTCGCCGAAGATGACGTCATTATCACGGTTGTCGACGGTGTCGTTGACGCAACGGATGATGTAGTTGTTCCGCTGGAAGGAGCAGATATGGTTGATCCGACTGTTTGTGATGTTACAACAATCGGATGAGTATTGACTTGATTTGCGAGAGTGTTGTTAACTTGGGCTAAACTATTTCCTAAGATACTTGCACGTTGATCACCGGTTGCCCTTGTCGAGTCGGTCATATCGCCAGATTCAACAGAATCGCAGCCAGTTTTCATTTCTGACAGTTCCTTATCTACATTTTGACTACTGGCCTCATCACCAGCACAATTATTTGCACAATGTGGCTCTGGTGTAAGAACAGGATTCTCTGTAGTAGGCCTGACTTCTCCTGGGGTATCTTGAACAGTCTGAACATCTTTACGGTAATTGGGGGCACTTTCTGGTCCGAACTCCATGTACATTATTTTATTGTCTGCAGTAGGATTACTATTGTGCGTTTGTTGTATTTGCTGCATTTGCGGTTGCTGTTGAAGATGCTGTTGCTTTTGTAAACGTTCCTGTAGATCTCTTAATGCACTTTTGTAAAAAATACTGTCGGGTGATGGAAGCCCATGCTTTCGAGCGAATTCTTCCTCCCTTTCTCTATCACGTTGCGCTTGTACAGCATTCCATACGTCTTTCAGTTCACCAGATATGTCGCGGTCTTTCAGGATAACTGCGTTTCTGTGAAATTGGAAGGAATATAAAAACGGCTAAAATTTCGATAGAGTTCTTAAAAGCAAGTCTACTGCATTTCCAATGTATAATTCTACAAGTTTAAAAGTTTACTGTCTCGAAGAAAGTATTAACTAGTATTGTATTTCTTTGTGCATTTAAATCTCTCGTATACTAAATGAAATGTGGAATATAATTCTACTTTTCACTACGACACTTCAAAACTAATTATTGGGGCGAAAAAAGAATTCTTCCCTTAAAAACAAGCCATATTATTAATAGTAGACTACATTCATCTCAAGACTGGTTTTTGAAATTGAATGTACTCTCCCTGAATTCAACAAAAAAATATCGGAAAAATCCACCAAATATTTATTTCACTTTTGGTTTTGATTTGAAAAATTTACAGACAATCGATTTCTCATCACTTTCATGTAACTATTTTTGTGTTCTATTTATAGCCGCAATCCTTGATTGGAAAGTACTTTCTCAGCGTTTCAGAAAATTTTCAGGGTGTGGTGGAGAGAAGTATTTACAAATCATCCACACAAAAGGTTTTAGTGCCAAAAAGATACAATCATGGAAAACCCCACAAGTGCTTAATGAGCCCACATCACTAGAATTGCAACGCGACTAGGAAGATAAAATTAAAATTTTTTTCACCTGGTTAGCTTGACGTCCGGATTCATTGCTTCCACGAAATCGCACATAAGTTCCACCATAGCCCGACGTTCCTATAAATAGGCTATTAAAGACTATCCCTAGTCCCACATTCAAAGTGGACTTACCTCAGGATCTTTGCTGTGTCTACCGGAATCCTTGAGCACCTCTGGATTAGCCATAACGGCATACACGAGAGACGGGCACCGTGGATTGCCAGGTGGAACCTTTGCGAACAAAAGTCTTAAGGTGTTCCTGTAATTTTAATGTCCACACTTACCCTCATACCGCCGTAGAGCGGAATGGGATCGCTGGGTTCCTGCGGAATAACAATCCTGGTCCAGCTAAGCACGTTGATGAACAGCTCTTCGCCCTGCTGGGTAGACACCCGGATGCACATGTGTGGCTGCGGAGGGTTCTTAAAATGACGGTAGGCACGTGAATGGCGGTAATTATGCGGCGGCGATGTCTGACCAACCGTCTCGTTCGCCTGAAACGCCAGTTCAATAGCCCCCGAGCCGGGCGGCGATGATGGCGTCACTGCTCTGGGCGACCCCAGCCGGTCAGCTCCTTGAAAAGTCGGCTCGTCCGACATTTTGTTTCCCTCAGCCAATGCTCCAGGAAATTCAATTTGAGCGATATCAATGCAGTTTGAATAGACGCGTTCAAATGCTCATCCCGACCGAGCGTTTCTTAATCGCTTTCCACAGGTACGCAAATAGGAAAGGTTAAATGTTTTTGTCTGATCCTCAACTGTCAACCCGCACTTGACAGCTTTGTCACGCCGAATGTGAAAAATTCCACGCCGATTTTATTCACTTCACGGCAAACTGAAACGGTAGAACGTCACGCAGTTCCGAGCTACACCAACCCCATTTCGGCTCGACCTATCTTTAGCACAGGATGTTTACTTTATTCTGTACCAATCGAAGATGTCTTCGCCTCGCACTGTCTTGTTTTCTGTTTTTGTTACCGACGAAGAACTGCCACACTGACTTGCGGAAATTTCCCGCTTCACAGAACAACAACACCAATTTCCCAAAACATTTCCCGTCTTTCTCTCACTCTAACGTACACCTGGACACGCTCCATCCCTCTTGCACATCATTCGCTTCCGTGAACTGCCAAAATCAAAATACCAGGTGAGAATTCATATTGAGCTACTTGCTGCCATTGCTGCCAGATAGTCGGATGCAAATATCCCGTTATTATGAACTATCCCAACTTCGTCAGAACTGCCAGGTTCTAGCAAACTACAAACGATTAACCAACTCTCCATAATTCGAAAATTTCGCGTTTATGACGCAAGCATTTTGCTTGAAAGGCTGCGATGGAAAGACTAGGCCACTTGAAAAGTTATTTTCGATTGTAATTTCGAAAACATCAATTTGTGTTCCTTTCACATTCGTCGAGTGTAAGACTCCAGAAATATATTTTAAAAATTTTAAGTTAATCAGGCAAAATTTGATGAAGTTGTTGCCTCACTCGAAGTGTTATTGAATTTAAATACCTAAAACCCAATCGTTTTCTCGTTTATCATTTATTAAAAAATTGTTCTATTTGGTTTATAGTTTTTATAATTAGCAAGAAACAAACAATATTTTGACTGAAAATCAATTACCAGGAAATTTTCCGTTTTGTATTTTTATTTTCCTTTTCATTTTTTTATTTTATTTTAGATGTGTCTTCTCGCTGCAGTTGTGATAATCGAAAACCCCACTTTGAAAGCGCAATGTACGCTTGCTTTAAATTTATTATTAGAAGTTGGATATAACTATAGACATAAATTTTGATTATATCTTATTTAAAGTAAAAATTGAGTGATCATTCTTATTTTAATGATCTGCAATTTGTTTAGTCAGCAGAATTTTTCTTGTAAGTTAAGAATTTAGAAAAGGAAAATATTTATTAAGGATAAGTCTTAATTAAAAATAAGCTTTTGAAAATATAAACTCCTTCCAATTCTTTTCTAAGGGTACCGAAATATTAAAAGTAGAGAAGACTAAAGTAGTGGCAGTAGAGGATTCAGTTTGCTGTCAGTTTTGGAAATATTTCTGTAAGTATTTTAGTACAGTGTAATGATTTTGTTTTACAGAAATAGTTTAGAGTTTCAGAAGCAAGATTTTCGAAAAGCTGGCTATAGAGAACAATGAGCGTAGCAGGCAAAATAATGTGGAGATTTTTCAGAAAATTGGATGAAGTTAATCTTTAAAATAAACCGTTCAAACAATCTCTACACTCAAGTATTAAGAAATTTACAAAAATCAAATTAAAACTAAAGTATTAACTGCTGAAATAATTTGCAAAAGATTAATAATAAAAATGTTCGTTGGGTCACTCCATTAATTTTATAGCTTCATCAGATTCCAGCCAAACCTCGACACTTTTTTGGGGAACAAAAATTTTGTTTAAATTACGACCATAAATATGGCTATTTCAAAACCTTGAACAATTTATGAGATCGCTAAAGAAGATATATTGAAATTTGTGGAAATAATATTAAAAGCTATAGTAATACGAAACCTATCAAATTGTCATTCCTTATCACAACGGCAAAAAAATAATTAGATTGTCTTAATAAATTTTAATTTTTATAAACGGTAAAATGAATCGTAAAATTCTTGACAATCTGTGGTTTTTTAAATTCCATTTCACACCTCAAGATATGGAGAAATTTAAGAAAGTATCAGATTTATCAGCGTAGGAGTTTATTTCCACCTAGCGGATATGGAATTCTCTTGAAGTAAAGTAACTGCAAGTATTGAGGTCACTAAACATCTTAAGATCAAAATTCTCATCTGCTCGTAAAAAGACAAATGGTCGCTTATGTTTGGCGAAATGGCTATCAGCCACAAACCTGCAACCGGACTGGGTCAAGTCCATCAACTGGCGTCTTACAATTCTGGGAGAAATGCCAGAATCGAGATATCGTCTCACCTTGAGGAGTATTAAACTATCAAGATGATCGCACCTAACGATCTCTCGATCTCTTAAAACACACAACCAAAATTGCATACCTGGCTAGGCTCGAGGAAAAAAACAGATTGCTAGTAAAATCAAATTTGGTTAAATTAGCAATTTAAAGTCGAATAACCGAAAGATGATTGATGCCCCAAAACCGATCAAGTGTTGATATGTTATCGATCCATGCAAATTAGGTCCACAAAAAATGACGTGCAGAAAAACAAGCAGGTTATTACTGCAAACAGCAGTTCACCACAAATTTCGCCATTGATCTCCTCAGATAAAGGTGGACGCGGGTCAATCGATTTTAATAATGCGCGGTAAATTTGCATCTGAAGAAAGGTGTTTTGCTGGCCACGACAGATACGTTACGGACACCATTGTTTAGACAGTCTTCATTTCGTATAGATCAAAATGTTTTAACAGCCCGTGGACCGCTTATTACGAACTCATTGGTTATCGCGCCTGATTGGGAATGTCCATGCGATGCTGTAACTTCGGGAGCGTTGTACAGGTGCACACAGGAGGACTCGCCCGGCTGTTTCCTGGGTTATTAGCGTTTTGTCAAGTTACACAATGTTTTTCTGGTTGCTAATAAATTTACTGGGTGCCAGTGGATATTGATTAATTTTCGTTTTCTCTTCCGCACCTTTTGAGTTATGGTTATGTAAATTTCAAATCAAATTTAATTACCAAATCAGAATAGTTTACAAATTAATTTGAAGTCATCTATTATTGTTGTCATTTCTAAAAATTAAAATATAAAATACCTTCAACATACCTACTTTTTAAGCCAGTTTTTCTATAAGATACAAAGTTCAGAGATCATCGACAGAAGTACAATAAAAATTATATTTTAATAGTTTTGCATCTTTTTCAGTGCTCTCAAAATTGTTAGAAAAAACACAAAATCCATCATATGTTTTAATTTTAAGATTATTATTGCTCATTGCGGTATTTTGTAAATGTATAGGAAGGTGTATATAGCGGGGAAGACTCTCATAACTCGATTACGACTTAATCTTTTTTGATAAAATCTTAGATGTGAACTATTTTCAAATAATGATTTGTTTTAATATGATTCATTTTAATACTCTTTAAAATCAAATTAATTTGAAATTTCTATAAAAAACAATATCACCCCTGAATATACGACAGAATATCTTAAATGCTGTAAATGATGTTTAAAATGAGTTTACAATTAACTTATTCATTTAACGCAACAGAAGCTCTATTTACTACATTTTAGGGGAAATTTTTTACATTTTATCATATGTGTTATACCGATAGTATATTTCACTTAAATAGCTTTCATTCACAGTCGACATCTGTGAAGTAAGACATAAATAATAGTGCAAATTAAAGAACTTTGATTTTTGAGAAAAATTTCAATAGATTCTATCCAAATACAATTTTAATTTTTATATATTATTTAATTAACGAATATTTTTGTAAATTTCAAATATATTCCATTCAAAATTAATTTCGTTTGTTCCGACAGTCTTCCTTGGGATTGTCGTCATTCATGAATGTGCGAAAAGACGTGAAAATGTTTATATGTAAAAAAAAGAAGTGTAATCATAAATTCTTTAAGCAGTTTTCTACAACTTTTCCTTTGTACAAGTTGTCAACATAAGGCAAAACAACTGGTTCAAGTAGATAAAAAATTGAATTTCAATAAAATTGTAATGACACGTTTATAATATAATTAATAAAGACTTGTAGTGAAAGTGTCTGACATAAGAATCGGTGGATACACCTAGTCTTCCGTTGTGCCTATTGTTGGTGCATCCACATAGCTTGCATTGCCCCAGATCGGCAACCTTTTCCATATTAATAATTCAAGTAGCCGGCTCCGTCTGGAATGTGCCGGAATGTCTCATAAATTAGTTCATTTCTATTTTCAAATTCATTTTCATTGACAAATTATGTAATTGCGGTCACACCTCTTGCGATCCGCCAGCCCTCCGCAAACGACCAAGGCAATGAAGTTAAGGAATCTGTAGCACAAGTTGTTCGCGCATATACCGAAATCGAAAGTAGTAAATGTGCAATATACGTCGTGAATTAACGGCACAATAACAAAGTAAAGCACTCCCAATGGTGATATCACATTTCAAGTGCTCCAGATTGGTGCATTTTCTAATCCATTTGCATGCCTTTAACGCCCATTACTCTGCGAGTTCTTTGCACGGTTTCTAGGTGCTCAATGATCGGCTTGCGCAGTCGACCAGTTGGCCGCTCATCTGTGCACCTATCTCACCTGAGAATGTTTCAATTCTGGAAAAAGAATGCCGAGTCAGCATAGCATGCACTCGATTTGTTTTTTTCTTAGGCATTTTGATTTGACTTTATATTTTTTTTCTTCTATATCTTTTTATTTTGGTTTTCATTTTTTCATGCAAAGCTCCAGCAGCCCAGAGCCATGATCACGATCTTGTCGCTTGGAAAATGTCGAATACCTCAGTCCTTCTCTCCGATATATTTGTGTTTACCATTTCCACCGGCAATCAGCTCACCTGTGCGCACCTGAATCGCTGAGATGGTGGCTTTTCGCGGGACTCACGCTCAGTCAGTCGCCTATAGTCGTCGGTCGCGATCGCGTATCTGGCCGTGCACAAGTAAACGCTCTGCCTTGATCGGCCATCGCCATTCAAAAGGTTTCTGGGGCGGTGACGAAAGTTTTTCCTTTCGTAAAAGGTGTGCAAAGGTGTACCACAACTTGTGATCGAATGAGTGCAGAAAGGAGGAAATATCCTTAAAGGTTGACCGATCTTGTCCGATATTGTGATTGTTTCGTGCTTTTCGCAACCTGAAGTGCTTCCGAAACGGTGAAATTCCTCCGGATTACTTGTGCCAGTTGCACACTTGGATTACCACATCTTTTGATTCGGAAGACAAGGCGTAAGTCTTACCACAAGCACTTTAAGTGGATTCCGGGGGGCTTTCAGGCCTGATAACGACTCATGTCCGAGGCCGGACGTTTCACTGCAAACGATACCTGTGCCATTGTTTATGATTAGAATTGGCGCAACCACGCGAGCTGGTGCGGTATGCGATTATTATTTCACCTGCAGGTGGAAGAGGTGGAACAGCACGAAAAAGTTAAAAAAACGTTGAGAAACATGGAAATTTTCAAGTATGCGCCAAGGGCGGCGATCGAGGAGGGGCTTCGTCGGCGACGGTTGAAATCGCTGCCAGGTTTTCTAGAGGTCCGTAGAGCCTTATCAGAAGAGTTCATGGCAGTTCCTCACTGAATTCCGATTGTGTTCGACCGTCAGGTGAAATATAATCATTTTTAACGAATACTGCATTCGGCGGACATTGATGTTATTGCCCAGTACTGGGAAGGTTGTCGACCGCTGCTATTGTTCTGTGATAATCTTTTCGATTTATTCTCGAGAAATCGTCCTTGAGAGCTTGTTGAGATGAAAAATTTATGGTATTTTAGAACAATGCTTTTTATGATCACGAAGAGGTCAGTCTGACTTATCCAAAGTAAATAAATTTGATTTACTTTGAAATTATCTTTAGTACTTTCAAAAGTCTACCAGATTCTGACAATGGGTTTTTTTACAGTTGTAGGAATCATTGTTTTCAGTAAATAAACTGACTTCCAACAAAACTTTATAAACATTTTGGTTTTTTTTTTTTGTTTTGCAAAAACTTAGATAAAACCTAAATAAACCCATATATTTGCATTATGAACTTGTTTAAGGCTGCTGACAGATTTGTTATATTTAAATGAAACAATTAAGGTGGGTTAAAAATCTGTTTATTGTTGTGATTAAAAACGGATGTAATATTTTATAGCCTCAGGCTTACATGCAGAATAGTCTTTTGACCAATACAATCTAAAAACAAAATTCATTTATTAGTACACAGGGGTGTTCAGAAAAAACAAAATAAAAAAAGTAAGTAAGTAAGAAGTAAAAGTTAAGAACAGATATTTGAGAAGCAAGAGATGAGATTTTTAAAAACCGGGAGCCTTTTGCCTTTGTGTTCAAGTAATTTATCATAATACGAAATTAGATATATGTATAAAATAAATTACAAAATTTAAAATATTTTACAAGAAATGAAAAATTGAATTATAAATATAGTTATTTTTATTACTTGTAAAAGGAAACTTTGCAAGTGTTTTTATTGGTCTTCATACCTTTTTGAAAAAAAGCCCCACACCGCGAACAATTAGTCAGTATGCACTAATATTATAAATATTGTATCCCAGTGAATAAAAGGAATCCCTTGACAGACGATCTGTTTTGGTGTAAGGCTTCATTAGCCAAACGTGATCTCGGCGTGATCAAGGCAAATCAATATCCAAGCACATTTTCTAATTTATAAGCTTTTCAAGATCTCTTGAAAAAAGTCCCTAAGATATCTTTAAACCATTAGAAAATATCACAAAAATCAAAATCATCAATTGCTTATTAATTTATAACAATTTGAACTAGAAGTTTCTTTCAATTTGAATTTTCCTAAGCATAGATTTTCTTTGGGGAAGATCTTAAGAAAGACAATTCCAAAACTCTGAAATTAACACAAAACATTTCAGGTTTAGTTTTAAACTATGACAAAGGCCCTATTTAATTTGATTTGTATTTTAATAACTAAATAGTACTATAAACCTACAAAATACATTTAATTTAAGACAATGTTTCAAAAGCAAAACAAGCAAGCAGCCCTCATATGTTGTGTTGAAAATTAAATGAAAATTAATATGTAATGTAATATTTAAAATTTTGATTGTGAACCTTCGACTCGTAGGTTTGGATTGCATTTGAATAGCTTTACTAACGCAACATAAATAAAGCAAGTCGTCCACTAAAATAAGTCTGCCTGGAGAAATCAACTATTTAAGAATATTCTCGAAGCATATCTGCTCCTGCAACCACACCTTAAGTAACCTACGCTTAAGATTAATAGTCTTTATCTAGTTACAAAGAATTATAAAACAAGTAAACTCGTTTGCTAAGCAAAGGTTTATTTGCCGCCCATTTTCTGTTCCACCGCCACAATTAATTTAATTTTCCGGTGCACGTTGTTCAGGTGTAAAAGTTGATTCGTTTCAGGTGCACTAGTAATTTCAGTTGAAGTAGATGAAGCTAGCTACACCTTTGTTTTTGTTTTTAAATCTAGCCGCAGACATAGTGTTTGGCTTTTCAATAAATAAACTTGTTCCTAATTTTAGACCGCAGGTAAATGAGAGTGAAAATTTTCCGTAAGTAAAACCACACGCCGCAATGCGGTGGAAATGCAGAGATTTTTTAAACAGCGGTGCGGAGAATTTCTATCATTGTTTTACATGGAAAATTTCCTACCTTTGATATACTAACAGGAAACTGGTACGTTAGCGACTACGAACTACTTATACCTGAAAATCCGCCATTGTTTTCGGCGCTGGATTAATTTCGAAACCGTGGAAAACCTGAGCAGGTGAGTTGGTTCAATTAAACGCACTCGACAGTCGTGAGGGATTTTGTTATTCAAAGTATACTTGGATACTTGATCAAATGTTTTGGAGACGCGACGGTTGTTCACACCTCGAATTTTGTCGGATTTGTAAACTGTTGAGGTAAATTACCGTTTTCTTTCATTTTACTTTAAGTTCCATGAATTTCCTCAAGAAACCAGTACCGCAATGGATCAATGGAACAGCGTGCCGAGGTGAGACCCTAAGATTACTCTACCTAATGGCAAGAAAATTACCGGAGACGATTCTTTTGTTTGTCCGCCTCACTAAATGGCACTTAATTTGCCACTTGTGTAAGGTAAAGATAAGCTCGTGAAACTCTGGAATAAGTCGAATTGGGTTCATCGCCTGGCGCGGAGGGTCCATTCTTTTGTCTTGTCGGATATAATCTCAGTCAAAAGTCAATTTTCGAAGTGCGTCAAATTCTTCAAAAAGCCCTGAGATTTCGCGAAAACCTTCTTAAGTCTGATTGATTGCAACCGGACTTCTCTGCAGGGGAAATACTGAAGGCACAAGAACAGAAACTTCTTTGAAAAGTTTAAAGCGCGTCATCTTTTGGAAGGTCTGAAGATCCTCTTTTTGAAAAATTTGTCAAATTAGGTTAGATAATGTCTAAGTAATTTTTTAATAAATATTTTTTAACATTATGCAAATGAATAATACTAAAAGATTCATCATTTCGATTTGTAGGCTAAGATATTAAAAATTGTAGAATATCCAACGAGAAAATCTCTAGAGTATAAAACCTAATATAGATGTGCTTTAAATGGGTAAATTTAAAAGTAGTAATTAAATTACTAATAAAAACAAAAACCTGAAGCAGAAAGATAATTGAATTTAATTTATTTTAAACTTTGAGCATTTCAACAAGTTGAATTTGGTTCATTTTTCAACATTTCAGAGGTTAAAACATTTATTTTATTAAAAACATTATAAAATATGAATTATTTTTAACATCCAATATTTAAAATTTAGGCAGGAAAATTTACGGAAAAAAGTTTAGAAGCTCTCCAGTTCTTTTAAACCTTTAATCCAGTATTAAAAACAAGCCCGTCGGGATGACGTATACTCTTAAAATTTATTTTATTTCGTATTATTTCAATTTCTGTCTGCATATAAAAATGTATATAAAACACTTTGAAAGTCTAGATGCTCTCGAGTGTACTTATGAATCAGGAAAATACTAGTTTCGTTTCTTTAAATAAGGAAAATTATAAAAAGAAACATTAAATTATTCTTTGGAAGTCGAGAATCAAGTTTTCGTTTTGTAGAAATCTTATTCTATAAGATCTCGACTTATAACAAATTCAAAATTCAGACAAAGTTTGCGAACATTTCTGGGAGATCTCAATTGACATTTTACAACTCATAGGATATTTTTTTCACAAAAGTTTTGTGATTTAAACAAACTACAACATTATAAACAAAAACATTGAAATAAACATCCTTTAAATTTTTGAAATTTATTAATGCATCTTAAAGACCATAAGATTGTAATATTTCTTAACTTTTGTAAAATTAAACTCTTCAAAATGATATCAGGTTCCTATTCACGTTTTGTTTATATTTTAGACCCTGCTTCTGCTTTTAGAAAATAAAATTTTTCTGACATGAAAATAGCTATAGAAATATAAAATTTTACATTTAGTGCAATGATATAACAGGAAATATAACAAAGTCTTGAATACCCATAATCTACTTCTTATTATATTTTTATAAAAGATGTAAAGAAATAGACCGTCGTAGAGACAGCTGTGAAATATTGTATGCAACTTTACATTTGATATAAGGATACAACATATCATAATAAAAAGAAGGAATTCCATTGGAATCTTTGAATTAAATAACAAAAGGTCGATATATAAAAATTGCTGATTTAAAGTATCTTTTTAATCACGTATGAGTAGAATCGGCCGATAATAACTAAGATGGTGGTCAATGAATAGTAAAAATCCGGCCCGGGTTGCCTAGATAGATATTTTACATAATAATAATTTTGCAAATCATTGGCTTTATTCATTTCTTCATGACACCAGATCCGCGCTCCCCTCCGTCGTGTCGGAAACAAGTTGTCCATTTTTGTCGCGATCACAATAATTGTATAGGTCTTGTATTAGGCAATATCTGCATATATACAATGGCGATTGTTCTGATGGAGTCCGAAAAAACCTCCGTATGTAGTTAATAGAATAATTAAGAAGCGATTGTTTCTGCCTAATTGCTGTCTAATTAGGAGTGCATAAAAAATAATTAAGTCGCCAGTCGTCCAAACACTAGAACTAATGCGCTCATTCGCGGGTTATGTAACACAAAGTCTAGCATCAGCTCAAAAGTAGCAAGTGTGCCTCTTAAGATGATGCAACGATAGTTGTACGGAAGAAAATCGCGTAAGAAACTAATTGTGAAAATTAAAAGCGCGACTTGTCCAAAATCGCTTCAACGCTATGATGTGCAGAATGACTTCCGCAATGGTCACACGACTGGGCTCGAGTAAAATTCGTTGATTTAGTTAAGTAAACAAAGTGCTTCTTTGTTGACGGATATTGTACATACAAACAAATGACAGGTGTCCAAAGATTGAAAAAAATATAATCAGTGATATGGCCCAATTTGGCCGCCTCCAATCTGTGGCTGTTTTATATTCAAATTGCGCGATTGTCGCAAATCGCATCTCAAGGTAAATTGGTCAAAACACGTTTTTGCTAAAGTCGAAATAGACGAACGAAAGAGGTTTAAATCTAAATCGTACTTTTGATCAATACCCGGTCCAATTGTTAGATCAGAGGTCCGAATTCCTTAGTAATGAACACATTTCCTAGCGCGGCTAGAATTCCACATAATTTTTTTTTATTTAACTTGCGCTCGGCAGGTATGCATAGCAACCGTGCCGCCACTTCGTGTCATAGAGCGCAGCAGAGCACACGCCACGACCCGACCACCTCGTATGTTGCAACATTCTGTGCTAATAAAATTGTTACCATGTCTCTTACGACGTTTCACGTTTTCATTCATCTCACGAATTCTTTAGCCATCTTGGCTATTTTTGCACTGTGGCGTACCTTTTTTAATGGTGTACGCGCAGATTTTGGAAGAAGCTTGGAATTTCACGGTTGTGCGTTTTATGCTCTTGAAAAATCCGGTAGCCTTTGCGGACGCAAGAGCATAAAATTGGGATTAAGGTTAAGCCAACAAAATTGGGTAACGATGTCGGAGGCGCCATTCTGGCAGATCGCTGAGTGCTAGTATTAATGGAATAGAATTAAGTAACACAGTGAGCAGACAATTACCTGACGCGTGTTCACACCTAGCTTTAAATTAATAAAGATACTAGGAGTACTTAAAACCAGTGGTTACCTATTGCTTGTATAAAAGAAGGTAGCCAAAATTCAATTAACGAAAATTGAAAGAGGCATTCAGATTTTTTCAAATTAATGATCCATTAAAAATTAATTTCAAATATAAATAATTACATAAAATTTCTATACTGTGAAAAAAAAACAATAGTAATAAATTCCACCAACAAAAAATTTTATTTTGTCTTCTTTAATATACAAGTTTTATCAAACCAGACGATTTGTTAACATTTTTTCTATTACCTAAAACAGAAGGAAATAGAAAAAAGTTGAATGAGTTGAAATTAATTCGAAAAAACAAAATTAGAAACAAGTGGAAAACATAACACAATTCAATAAAAAACTCAATATATTTTTTTAAATTGCAGACAGAAAGTTTAATATTCATTTGGGCGAAATATTATAGATGTGTTGTATGCAACTTATTACGAAAGTCTTATTTGTTAGAAAAAATAGATTATGAAATTATTCAATACGATGTTTTATAAAATTGGAAAAATTAGTTATGTTGGCTATTCAAAATCTCTGAATAAAAACCTTTTACTTATATTGATTTCGCATTTTTGCAACTCTATTGTGTTAGAAGTATTTTCGAAAATAGTACAAATCTTTTTCCAGAAAAGAAGGGGTTAGAGTAAACATTTTTTGGAACCTTGTACATTTTCTCTCACTATTTTGACTAGGTTTTCCCTTCTTTTCTTATAATATTTTTTAAGAAATTGTTCTTGGACTTAAGAGATAAAAAAAATGAAATAATAAAATTAATGTTTTGGGAGTTTAGCAAATACATCTGATTATAACAATCAAATGATAAATTTTCCGATGGAAAATTTTCTATATGACCTTACATGGTCACGAAAAGTTAGTCAAAAATATATCTTTATTTTATATTATAATGGGAATCTATAAAAAGAGCTAAGACTTTCTCGGATTACTATGATTTGAATTCTGATTCATCTAACAAGAATTAAGAGACTGTGCCGTGTCATCCTTATTCAATTTAAAAAAAGATAATTCAATTTAAAAAAAGGTAATTCATTTAAATGCTCACTTTTTACAGCATTGTTATAATTAAATTGTAAATATGGTCTTTCTTCGAAAAACATCTTAAGACTCACCGGTCGAGAAAGGTGCTTAAGTGGAAAATAATTCAATTGATATATTGGCGTTAACATATAAAAATATTTGCAATTTTTAATTTAGAAAATTCCACTTTAAATATTTTAAATAAAAAAGAAATGATGTGAAGTAAAACCTGTATTGCTATTTTGAAATATCTTTCGCGAGTACTCACATAAAGGATTTCCTGGGTTTCTTTTATGTAGAATAAAAGATTGATGAAATGTGGGGAAGTCAGGGCACGCTTACCTATTCCTTTCACATTGGAGCCCTTGAATCGTTCCATAAATTGTCCGAAACAAAAGGAATTTCACTTGTAAGATTTACCCGCATTTCGCAATCGCCTTAAGACAAAAAATAGACTTAGCATGAATAGCCCGAGTGATTTATAACAAACCGATCCAATTACTTCGACGGCGGCGCCGAGCACGACATCAAGGGCCTTTTTCGTCACGTCTTTGTTTCGGAGGTTGGGTATTGTGGAGGCCGCATGCTTTTATCGAATTATTGAGTTATTGAATTATGATTGGATTAAGGGACAGACAGGCGGAAGCAGATTTTTTCCCATTGCGATGCATTGTCATCTTGTAGGTGCCTCACGTTTTTTTTATCATGAGTTTACCATACGTTGGCGGTGCTACGTCGTATTATGTTTTGTTCTTAACTTGATTAATCTGTCGAGCATGATATATGAGTTTCTGAAATCTTGTAAGCCTTTCGGTACATTGATATATTAATTGATAACGCAGGTATGCACTATAAAGTGTTTTCTTGGACATGATATTTTTGCAAGAAAATATTCGTTCGGATGGTTTTTAAGAAACTAGAAATATGGTCTCAACGAATTAGGATATGCTTTATACTATTAGTACATTTGCTGTGATTCAATGCAGGAAATGGTAGTTAAAAATCGTATAATTTGAGCTGAATACGTTATTTTCCCTAAATTACTTCGACTATCTAAGGAATTATTCGAATATGCTTTTTTCGAAATTGATGTAAAATTACTACAACTTTATGTTACTTTCAATTTGGATATCAAATTTAAGATAAAATAAAATAGCCACCAAATCACCGGCATTACCGTTTTTATTTCCAATCTTACGAGTACTTATCGAAAATTTTTTTTTCCAGATGCTATCCAAGTTGATCGTTGGCGAAAGTGATAAGTGAAATGATCACGCTCCGTACTAAGCCCCGAAACTCAATGCAGTATCATTGCTATTTCTTGAGTGTGCCGCCAGGTAAAAGTAACAGCTAGAAAGGTGTAGCTTTAGCCCAATTAACCTGAGCAAAAAGACCAGGACTAATTAGTGTTGTCGAAATATCTGATCTATGTGGTATATGATCTCTTTCTAAGAAAATGCCTGAATCTTCGATAGGTGATACCAGTCATTGGCACTATCGATAGTGAATTTTACACCTTAGGTAAACGTGCTCTTCCGATTCGCGAGCTTTCTTTTTTCTTCTTGTTTTCACATGTTTCTTGTGCAATAATAACTTACACGCGAAAATGTAACTGTAACAAGTGCCTCTGTATGGAAGACAATTGACGTGAAACTGATCGATCAAGAAACATCACCGATGTGCTCGTGGTTTAAGCGTTTCTCAAGTAAATCATATATGCCAGTTTTTGTGTGATAAAAAAAATGAGTGTCTATCTGGTGTTATTGGTGCTGACGGTGACTAGCAGGTTGACTGTTGGAAGCGACGAGGTGCTACGCGGTCCAAGGAATGCTGAGAAACAGATTCAGGTCACTGCAGACACCAACGTCGTAATTACATCCACTGAAACGCAAGGTGAGTCAACGGTTGATTATTAAACAATTCTTACTTAAAAACTAAATAATATATAAGATAGTGATTCTTGTAATAATTAAGGATTAAGTTTTAATCATTATAAAATCTTTCCCATTGACGCCCTCAAAGATGAATAACATCTTTGAAACTATTGTACAATATAGAATATTTAAATAACAGAGGAGTATAAATGAATCATTAAACAATATGCTCAACAGGAGAGGTCCATGTAGGCTACCTTGAGGTACATCTAGTTGCTGTATCACACGGAAAAATCTGACATACCGTCACCAAGGACATCCTGAAGTGTGATTTTCATACAATACAAAAAGACGGCACGATCAGAGACTGTCGTATGCTAATTGAAGATATTTTATGCTTTTCCAATCCCGCCCGTGACTAGACTGATCCCTCAGAGTAAAGGACTTTGTTCGGGCGGTTCTTCAATTATCTTTAAGGGGAATGTCGCGAATGCGTGCAGCATTACGGTTTGCCAGAGTTATCGGCGCACCCGTCTATTGATTGTGTACAAAACGCCCGCAGATAGGTATCGCCGGGTATTGCTAAGTATCGCCCGTTGCAAGATACTATCCACTAGCATTGCACTGACCAGTTCACAACTGCATACTGGCAGGTGATTGGCGTGTACTATGCTTCAAATTGTGGGTTGCTCTCTGACCAGCTCTACCTGGCAGTTTCTTGTAGCGATCGCTTTCGATCGTTTTATGATCTTCAAATCACGAGTCTGCAAATTTGAGGCTTGGCAGAGAATTTTATGCTAAACCAGCGACTCGGCCAGTTTGCAAGAATTTTCCACTCAAAAGTGTGAAATCAATGAATTTGCACTTGTTACGACTGTCGGTCGTTTAACGATTTCACGATAGATTTCGAAACACTGAAGCGGAACTAAAAGGGAAAATAAATATAAATCAAAAATTCTCAATATTTCGTGGTGGTGGATTAACAAAACACTTAAAGCGAAAACGAAAATTCCATTAACACATTTTAGATCAACTAAGGGCAGGCTTGAATTTATACAACTAATTATTTATAGTTAAAAGTATTGGTAAAATGTTCATACATACAAATACTATTTTTATAAAAAGTAGTTTTAGTACGTAAATCCGAAAAATGCACTTTTGTATCCCAAAAATAATATTTTAGAAATTGTTTTAAACATTAATATCGAAGTATCAGTTTGAGTGGTTTGTTTTCTAATTTTATCTAATCGAGCTGAACAAATCTTTCTTTATTCTATTATTTTGTCTTGGATTATTTAGCGTGAAGCCGTAAGATATAAATAAATTAATACATCTCGGATAAAATTGAAACTATAGATTCTTCAAAGAAAAACACGAAAGAATTCCATTGTTTGTATTAAATGATTTATTACTGCTGACTTGTGCTTTTTTTTATAAACAAATTGCTAAAACTTGTTTTGTAATGTAATGATGTAATCCAGATTTTATCAAGAATTTCAAGTTAAATGACCAAACTGCATAATTGTTTACATTGTTGTAGTATGATAAAAGGTTTTTTTCGAATTCTCTGCTATGCTATATGACTTTAAAGTTTAAAGTTTTGGCCATTATATTTTCTAAAAAAACGTAATTTTTTTCTCAAGCAGTCTAGGGCTGAAGAGTGTAGAATTAGGATCGAGTATAAATCAAACCCACAATCTTTAAATTGGTACACAATAAGTATTCATTGTAAAATGTGATAGACAAACATACAAACTACTTTGTGACTGCAAATGTGTGGAAATATGAGTACTCAATTTTTTGCAATACCTTATTATGAGATGGCAATTATAGAGGCGTACTAGAAAGTTAATGCAAAGAACTGATTATAAGCCGATCCTTGGCCTGTATTAACTTGTTATTTTACTACAACTATTGTGGTAAAGTGTTACCCGCATGAGCCCTGCCGGAAGTTACATGCTAGGCTGGCTTAAAAGTAATCGGCTTCAACTTTGAACCTCTGCTAGTTACTTCTATGGTTAGAGCCTTCGCGATATCTTAAAAAAGAAAATTCAATTAGAAGGGAAGAAGGATTTCCTTCGACTGGCTAATGGAAAATTGAAACATTCAAGGCAACTGTGGAAGCGCTGTCGATGGCAACAAATGTGCGGAAGATACTGCTCTTGGGCAGCCACCGGAGGCATTTCTTAAGTCTACCCCCTCGTGACCCAGCGAGATCTTGACCTTCAACTCACCTCTGTCTCTGTCGGAGGCACCTTCAGCTGACTGAAACCATCGACTCCAAATCACTTTTTATTTTTCTCCTTTTGTTCCATTCATCTCCACAAAATGATTTTCGCGAATGAGTCGCAAGTTCAGAATAGAGCTTATCTGTCAATCTCCAATTAAATCTCAATCAAGTTCAGCTCTGGAAGTGATTTTTCAACTTGTCGCTGTCCAGTGGCCATTGAAAGACCTCAGCACCGGATACTCTGCAATTGTCCGGGACCATTGTAGTAGACACAAAAATGAACTTCCGATGCGTCAGTAGGAAGCGCGGTCAGCGCATACCTGCGCGATTTGAATTTATAGCGCGAATTAAAGCGCGGCTCATGCACCGCAACGGTGTCCCCGTTCAGGTCGCTTTGTGCCTCTCCAGTGGACCTTCACATGGCGAGTTGCCGGACAATGGACTTATTGATTTAGAGGATTGGCTCAACCGGTCATTGTTGACGCTATAGCGATTTTGGATTTTGTTTTTGGTCGGGATAATCGGAGCGCGATTGTTGAGCAGATATACACATGAAGCACAGCACCAATGGAATATTGGTCAGATGGCGCAAAATTAAAACAGTTCCGATTATGGTAGCAGAACTAATTCCCAGAATTTTTTAATGTTTTGTCGTAATGTAAATATAATAGACATGGAATGAGGTCAACAGGCTAGAGACGAATGAGATGGTAACATTGAACATGATTTATTTCTAAAATGTAACTAGAAATGTTTAGTTTTCTGTTATTGTAAAAAACTGTGACCCAACAGATTACCTTATATTACTTCGTAAATTATGTACAAAACACTAAAATCTACACATCACCAAACCAATTAGCAAGACCTCTCGCGTGTATGAGGGCAGTAGCGGAGAGTTCAAGCTGTAACTCAGTTTTGATAAAACAAAGTGCAAGTGACTTCCTTAAGTGTTTATTTTATAAACATTAGCCACAAAGAGACAGACAGACAAACAAACAGACAAAAATTCTGGATTTCGTCTCCGCATCGTACAATTCATTAAATAAATATAATACACTATATTAAATAAACGAATGTACAGACAGACACTAAATTTTATAATATTAGTTCGATAACATAAACACACAGTTAAATTTAGTGATACATTTGTGTTAACAAATCAAAATAATACTTTTACAATGTATATTTATATAACTAAAATTTTATAATTGTAAAATTTCCAATAATATTTATCTAAAAGTGACATGTCTCAACAAAACTAAGAATTAAAAAATTAATTGTATGAGTAGTATCCAAAAGTTCTTCATAAAATCTTAATTTCAAAACGAGGGTGCCCATTAAATATCATCTTAAAGTCATTCTTAGTACCAGTGATACTTAAAATCAACTTTTGTATACAAGTTAGAAACCATACAAATCAATAGTCAATAATTTCTATATTAAACTTAAAATAAAACGTAGCCTTAGTTTAGCGAAGTCATAACCAAAAAAGTTATTAAAAAGTATCATTTTAGTTGGAATTAAATAGGTTCCTTGCTGTCTATTTTTTTGTGGCGTCCAAATGAACATTCTTAGACGTGCATGATGAAGGTAGAAGAATTTTAATAACAACAGTAAAATAATAAATAACTGGATATTTCTTGAATTCATTTGTTAATTATGTGTAAGATAGCGCACCAATGTCATGTTTTTGTAGATCTTCGGTCTCTTCCTGCCTCGGACAAAATATTCTTTGGAAAATAGCAACTTATATTATAAATATTTTTTTTATTTCCAATATTGTCTAGCCAAATTAACATCAATTCTGATCTAATCTGAGCTCAGAGTCTAAAAATCATAAGGCTAAGTAGGTTTTCAAAAGGTATATTGGCGATAAGATCCGGTTTTACTTAACTTTCTGATAGCCCTAACCTAGTTAATACCGTGGGAGAAAATAATCGGTCGGCACAGGTAAGTATTATTACCTGTATAGCTGGAATAATGTGTTTTATTCAGATATTGTGAACGTAGGAAGCATTATTTATATACTAGTTGGCCTGTGCGAATCCTTCGCTTTTTGCAACAATAACGAATTGAATAAGAATAGCTTTATTTGACGTGATAGGATGCCTAAATTAAAATAAACAACGGAAGTAAGATTTAATATTTTTAACGGATTTCAAAAACAAATATTAAATTTCTCTGAATATGTTTAGCATCACACATAATCAGAGAACCTGTTCGATGTAATTACAGGATTTTCTTTTACACTTTATCCCGGGTAAGTGTATCTTCAGTAGTATAATTATGACATAAGAGTCATATGCAAACAATCGTAAACAGAATGTGTGTTGTAGCTTCTTAACACTTGTACCAATTTTTACTACGTTAGCTTGTGAATTACAATTTGCTGAAAAATTTCAAAATTTTATTTCATGGTAAAGTCATAAAACGTGAAAACAATTCTGACGTTTCAATGCGTCTTCATTTATGGTGTTTCGTTGTGTAGTTTCCTTAATATCAGTACAAAACCGCTCTGAACCCTTAGCGTAATAAAATATAAGGGGATATAAAATCTTATATTCAGAAATTATTTAGAAATGTATGCTATTTGGTCTTTGAATCGCCTGTTCTTACAAATTGCACTTTTATTTCAACACTCTTTTGCTTTCATCAACTGTGTCAATTAAGATGTGTATTTTTTTAAATTTCATTTTGAATTAATAAATTGAATTTAAATTTGAATTCAAATTAAGGCTTTTAGCCATGTTTAGTCCAAGGTGTAAGGAGGAAAAAACTAACCCACAAAAGGTTTTTACCTCGTAATAAACATTGTTTTTTATTTCAGTAGTAAATTTCAGTCTGTTCTGAAAAAATATTTATCGATGAGTGCCAGCTAAGTTGCAAATTAATTTAATATTTGAACTTCAGATACCCAAGGCCAAGCCGGTGAATATGTAGAAAATTGTCTTTTAATGAAAACAATTTCTCAATCCGCCCTACTATTCGGTTGGTATCCAATATCGATTTTCAAATTATGAAATCACATCCGTAGCGAAAATTTTGGCTTTTTTTGACAAGAGGCCTACCGTCACATGGAATACTATTACAAGGAAATGTAGGTCACCTCTGTCCCAACGAGGTGTTGAAAAGCTGACACTAATTAGATTTAGTGGTGGGTCCAATTAACGCTGGTCAGATTGGGATTAGCTGTTTTTCCACGTTGTTGTCCATCAGGCAGATTTTAATGAGTCGTAAATCTCAGACGCATTTCGCGTCGAAGGGATTACGCTATATTGACATGCATTTATGCGCTGCGCAACAGAAATTGCCTTCGATTAAAAATGTGCAGGCAACCTTCACTAGAATCACACCGCCCCATCGCCGCGCCGGTCTATATCGCCAGAAAATTAGTGCCAGACTTTGGCGTTGCCGCACCGTGTCGCCTGCATAAATCGGAAAGTGAACGCGGCAAGATCGCAAAAAGCGATTCGTTCTGCGCGGAATTTCTACGGCTATGATTCAAAAGCTGGACTGGTCGGTTCAGTCCGACCTGGCAGTAACAAATGTGAGAAAAGTTGTTTGCTAAATAAATCAATTAAATCGCCATTTTGCCTACGACTGTTGCACGGATATGCTCAGTCGCAGGGTCACACTGGAGCTCTTGCACTTTCACTCCAGCTGGAATGATAAATAGAAGTTGGGCTCGAAAGCCACTCTGTAACTTTAAACTCTGCTGCTTCGTCGGAGTATTTAACGCTCGGCAAAGGAAATGTAATCAAAGTAACAGCGAAGCTAAATCGAAAGGGAAAAAAATAATTTTCAGTCTGGATTTGAAAGTCCATCTACACCTAGTCAAAATGTGATACACGTTGCAGACCCTTTTTAACTAAACCTTATAAATCGTACGAAAGAGAAGCCTTTTCTGTTAGTATAACTATAAGTGTAAGTACAACATATACGCATAATTTAAGGAAACAGCTTACATAGTTTAGGAAGTCCTCAGAAGTCTCCAAATTCCAAATACTAAAGAAATTAGAATATTTCTTATAATGATATATTATAAGTTCTGACTATCAATGAATTCGGGATCTGATTGGTCCTATGTGCACTTAAATTGTTAATAAATGACTCTCTTAATTTCTTTTTAATTGTTCGGACTTTTGTTATTCAAGTTCGAAAGTCCTTGTGGTTTCCCTGGAATCTATCCACTTATCTTTATTGTTAATTAAATTGTCTATGATGTACTGATAAATAAATAAAACTTTATAGATTAAATTTTAAGTCGACTTATAAGCTATTAAATAGTAAACATTTTATAAAGACCTATTTAATAGTTTTATAATATTACCAGTCGTATTTAAAAAGAATTTAAGCTTTGTAATAAATTAGAATAAGAAGTAAATGAAACCTATCATACGTTTTGATTGTATTAAAAATGACCAATAAAATGAGATTACTCCAAAGAAATTAAAAAGGTAAAAATGAATACTACTATTAGTCAGCAAATTATTATACAACACTGGTCATGCTTAGAGAGCAGTGTGCCTTGTATTCGTTGAGAAAATCGATTAGCTGAAGGAAATGGACTTCTCTTTTATGCGTCTAGCATTATCACAATGTTGGACTCCACAATGTGAAGCGGAAATGAGACATGCTTGACATTTCCTTTAGCCAAGGCATGTTTTTTTGAAGAAATTTTCTCCGGGCCCGTCTTTATGTGCCTTTGACATTCACCTCTGTTGAGTCTTTCAGGCAGGCAAAAAAACTTGGTACCAATGAAGCTCAAAGACATCGAATAATAAAAACGAAAGTTTGCCCTCTAAAAGTTCATTAAAAAAAGTAAAATAAAATAAAAAGGAGTCCATCTGGGCGACAGTGTTTCTACAAGTGCCTCATGGTTTCTTTGTGGGTTCTTCTGTTTCTTTTGTAGTACGACTCAGCGAAGATTCAGACGTAGTTTTCCCGCGAAGAGACGTCGAGGAGAGTTCACCAAACTTTGATGATGGCATATAAACGAGTTAAACTGGCCAAAAGTCTTGTAAACATCGCTACAGTGGTGATGTGGTTTCCAATTTTAAAATGTAGGCCACGACGGAGATCGACAGACCGGACCCGGGCGAACGTCTTGTAAAAAATCGCTTCTTCCGAAGATATCGAAGCCAGTTTTGGATACGCTTTCTGTGAATGTTTGTCAATATCCGCCCACGATGGTTTCCGGTGCATTAGAGGACTTTGATTGATGGGCACCGTCTCTAGGTTAGGACGGCACATTTGAGGAACCGTGGGCACAGCGATTACTTAGACCTTTTCCAAAACTGAGGTTTTCGAAAAGAAAATCGAAGTCCGGACTGGCTTTTTTGCCAGAAGGCTTGCTGCAATATCTGCAAGGTCGTTAGAAGGCGAAGTGCCACTTCAGTATACAAAGTACGCGTGGCCATTCAAAATTTCATCCGAGGCACATTAGCATCGTCTGAAGGCTGCTGGAACAGATGCTGCAAATATTTTTATTGCAGCCGCAACAATGCGGAACGGTGGATTGATTTAAATTTATTTGAATTGCGGGCGAGAGCGGTTTTTTCCTTTTCTCATACGTACGTACATTTTTGATAGAAGTTTTATTAACTCATTAAGTCAATTGTTTCGCTATCAAATGATCGTGAACAGTTAGAGGCGAGGAATGCAGGGTATGAATAAATAATGACAACGATCGCCGAAGGTTGTGATTAATGTAGATTTTCGCTATCACAATCCGGTATAGTAAAATCAGGATCTATTTTTTTATTAGTAGAACATTGCTAGTACCTATTTACGTGAAGATAGCTAGATAATTTAAAGAAGTTTTATAATATGGAGGGTTACTCACTTAAACCGCTAGAGAGTAATGCTAACTACAACAATTTGTTTTTAATTTACTGCCAAGCTGCCAAGACAAAATTTTTGCATAATTTTAACTGAAAACAAAGTATGAGCTTTTGTTAATTTGTGGGTATTTTAAAATATTTTTTATTCCCAATCTATATTTAGAAATTTGCGTAACATTACTATGACTAAGTAAACGCAATTCATGGCGCAGTTTGAGTTTTGGAGTTTTGATGTCAGATATTTTTCATGTGGGTATTTGGTCATGAAATTCGATACTTAGAAGAGAATGGATATATCTTTTGTAACTAAAATAGAAAAATAGTGCTGATGCATAAAAACTTAAAGAGAAAAATGTCTTAAATCACGAGTTTTATTTTTGTTACATAATGATGCTTATTTTGTTAACGTAAAATTAAAATAACTCAAATTTAAGGTTCATTATATTTTATGGGAGAAAAATTAAAGCCACTTAGCGCGGATGCCTTTAAACCATAATAATGATTTTTTAAAATGTGCATTATATGCTTTTTTCATGCACGCGACAAAAAATGTGTTCATAGTATATTTTAAATGAAAGGTTTATTTTTCAAATAAAAACAACGGGCCAAAATTATGCCAATTGAAATCGTTACTACCACGATATTATAGGAGTCTGTTTTTGCGGTTTCGATTGAAGGAAAGTTTCGTTTTCTACAAGATTATAATACAAATTTAACGTAGCAATTACGAACAAATTTTGTTATTTCCATATGCGAGCCCTTTAAGTTTTATATTTTGATAGTTTTATATGGAAATATATTTTCTTTTATATTTAGTTTTATATTTTCTATACCTAATCACTTTCCACGTAATGAATTCGGACAACAATTACTACGACCAAAAATTGAATAAATCCTACTTTAAAAAAAAGCCCACTAAAAAAGAGGTCGCGTAATATTTTCGTCCAACAAGTTATAATATCATTTGTAATCGCTTTTAGTATAAACTTATAATTTTTATTGTTCTTCTTATTTAATTTAAAAGTACTTCAATATAAATAATGTATAATAAATAATTTTTCTTTTATTTTAATAAGCTTAATTCTATTTTAAATGTTCCTCTTCAACTTCTAAATAAGGATGTCCAATTGAAATTATTTTATATAACCAAAATTAAAACATGATTTTTCATTTGATTGTATGCTGCTGTATGGAGCACCCATTAGTAATACTGATACCTTATATAAATTTGTTATTTATTAAAAGGATGACGTTCTAATTTATTATCTAAGTTGGATAACTCTAATAACGTAAGCCTAATTATCGTTAAAATCACAAGATGTTTTATGAAGAAATGAATATTTCATCTTAAAATTGATATAAATGTAGTTTATGATCTCTTTGGAATAATCTTGCTACTATCTCTGCTGTTGACATAATTAAAAAATTATAAATCAGTAAAAATGCTATTAAAGTTTAAGTTTTCTCAGGGGCGATTGTTTTTTTGCTTTCTAATGGACTAATATAACTATACTAGTTCTATGACGTAATTTTTATTGCAAGTAAATATTTCCATAAATATACAACGTAAAAATATCACAGATAATTTTGGTCTGTCCCACTCGTGATTTTTTCTCAATAATTTTCTATTACGTAATATTTATTACTTTCTGAATTTAACGTGCATCTTTGTTTCAATTTGAGTTTCTTTAATTTACTTGTTGCATTGACTTACACTTTGTTGCCGATTTAATAATATTAGTTATTTGTTATTCTGGATTAAGTCCTACATCGCATTTATATAATATTTACGAGTATCGAAAACTCATAAAGAACTACAAATTTCATGAGTGCCTTGTAAAAGATGTTACGCATTCTTAAATGGTGTGGAAGAAAAAATTGATATATGATCATATTTGGAATTCTTGCGATCAAAAGCACGTTTACGATCGTGAAGTGTTTATTAAGAGATGCTGCAGAAGCAGTCCTTTGACAGTCTAATGAATGCCGTCGAGCAAGAGGCGACCATCTCAGGCCGCTGGGTAATAAAATAAATAAAATCTTCATCGACATTGACTGGCACTGTAAACAAACGGTTAACCGCGGACTCGTAACGTGTCACATAATTTTTCCGCGATATGTGACACAACGGTGCTGGCTTGGTCTTGGGGTTTTGCAATTTTTCAAAGAGGTTCACCGTCATCCGAGTGGCTAAGACGTACTAGTGCAGTTCCCACTGCCACGAGAAGACGTTTAGCTCTGATAGAAATTAAATAAATCCCAGTAATGGTCATTACCGCCTTTTTCTTTCCTCATTCACGTGAGACGGCAGTGTCGAAGGAATCCACGTTATAAATTAAAAGCAGAAACAGCCGCGCCAATTACAGGGAATTGTTTTCATCGCTACTGAAAATGCGAAAATTGGTCGGTGAAAAGTGTGGGCACACCGTTTCGTGTTTACCTCCTTAATTATCACTGCCACTACCTAAAGAAAATCGGGACGCTCCGTCGTGCCGCATCGTTACACCACTGTCTTCGGGTTGTGCAACTCGCGGAATTTGTATGCGTGCTGCGTATCGGGATTTTTGGTGCGGCACGTTTTCTATGTGCATATGTTGTATTTGCTTCGACCTGTAGGCGCATGTCTTAAGACGTTTCTCATATTTCCGACACTTGAGCACAGGCCAAGCGCAATTAAACGCAAACAAGAAACGTACTAGACCGCCCACCTTCACCGCGCTGGTATCGCCACAGCCGCGATTTTCGCGAGGAAATAGTTTTACAGCTGGCTGGAGTTGAACACGAAAGTCTTGTGTTCAGTAATTAAAAAATAATAAAGCAACAAATATTCACAGGAGTGCCATTTTCACTTTCTTCTTGCTTTAATCGGTGCACAATGGGCTGATATTGGGACATGAGGGCTTGTGTACGAAACGCACCAAGAGGACAAAGGGTGATAATTTTGAACTTATCATCAATTTATCAAAATTCCGAATTTAATAAAATTGCCTAAAGAGGTAGTCCATAAAGCACTTGATAAGGGTGCTCAAGAAGTCAAATTAACTTCTACTGATTTAAGATACGCACTATTCTATAGTTTTCGGACCTGAGGAACGCAATTGGTTTATGATTCGAATGACAGCTTTATTTGTAAACTATAGTTTTACAAGAATCTAATCATTTCTCCACTAAATTAAAAACCATACCAGTTTTTTGACTCATTGCGTTTATAGAAATATATATTTCAGATATTAAACGGGCAGCGTAATTTTAAGAGTTTTCTATTTATTTCTATTGGAACGACATTTACAATCAAATTTTATTTAAGGGATGTTCTGAATTTGTACGATTACATAAGCATTTTTATATCATATTATTTCCCAATCAGTCGCAAATGTTTTTTGTTTTTAATTTAAATTCATTTTGGTTGTATATCTGGTCCAAATACTTTCATTTTTTCTATTTGAAGCTTACAGAAAAATTCATTTTGAAATTATGCATTGTTTCTCCAGGGCCAAGACAACATCTAAAAAAAGTGCAGTGTTATTTTAAATATTATTTTCACGAATATACAAAGGCTGAACATAGTGTAATTACCATGCATTTTAATAAAGAATATTGCTGATTGCTTTTCTAACTTAGTGATAGAGTGCTTGAATACCCGGAAGCAATTAAATCCAGTCAGGAGCACTAGTGCTATCGCCAAGGCAACTGAACTACATCTGAAGCTTTACGCAGTGGAACTGTCTACTTAAACCAAACGCGAGGCGATATTCAAGCATAACCAATTGGCCGCCAATGACGTCACTCGTTTTGAGATCAAGTTATCCGGGGCTAGGGATATAATAGTTGTGATAGTGCTCTCGAATCGTCCTAGTCTAGATAACTAGACTTAGTCTCACCATTCTTGGGAGATGCAGAGAAAGGCGTTAGGCACGAGTTCGTTTTACTATAGTCATTTGCTCTGGATCAAATCACAGATTGAATTCGGTTGCAGAGAATTCGATGTTGAACTTTACTTATATTAGGGAGCATACTTTTGTAAACATTTAAATTCGTAAAATTATTTTAACACTATTTAGTATGTTTTGATAAACTGTTTACTTTCATCATCGAAAATATTTTTATTATTTTTGTAGGCTTCGTGTGAAATATGGGCACAAAATCTCCTAAAAAAAACCACACATTAAGATTTTTAGTTAAATAAAAACTTTGATTTGAGTGTCGTCTTGAAAATTATATTTCGTAGCTGGCACCATTTCTTATAAAACTAAAATCTCTTTAATTTTAATTCATTCTTATAAACTTTTACATTTTATAAGATGTAAAAGTACAAAATACTTTGTTGTATTTTTACAGTTTGTGAAAGGAAACATATCAAAGATGAAGTTCACTTTTATTAAGAATGTTAAATAAAAACAAATAGGCAAATTTGTGAAAATTCAGGTGATTTAAATATGATAGTACTTCAGTAATTACAAAATATAGGGAGTGCCTTCTGCAAGCATCAAAAGTAGGCTAATTGAATTTCCCTAGAAAAAATTGCTTAGTGTATTCGATGTGGTATTGTTCATACAAAAAGTATTGAATAATGCTATATCCTAAAAGAATGGAGGATTTAGTTTTGGTTTTTGGCCGACTTTTGCTAAATCGGGTTCATAATGCAGCGATTCAATAAAATTGACTTTTGCAACTTTTGCTTTGAGAAATTTTGCATAATAGGCACTTTAAAAAATCATTTATTAATTTCCTGTGGCTAGTGGTACGATGCTTCAATCAATCATCTCCGCTGGCAATTTGTCCACCAGTAATGAATTTATCGCCGGTCCTGATGACTTTACACGTATTTCCTCGCTTGCACAAATGCCAGACGAGCATGGAGACCATAGGGGCTGTTGTTCACATTAATCACTTCCCATGGTGCAGTTGCGCAAGCCTGCAATTGCCAAGATTTACGACGGGAATCTACTTCGGCTGGATGCGGGGGATCCGCAGACGAAGAACCACTCGCGAATCACGGACATGTGATCCGCGAATTTGTAACGTATTGCAAGACTACGGCGGCGGGTTAATTAGTGCTCACCGGCATTTGTTCCTGCTGGTCATTCTGGCCGCGCGTAGAACAAAGCACAATGGCCGCGGTGGTGGGACCGTGGTAATAAATACCTGCCGCTATCGTGGCCATCGCGACTGACTTTTATGCAGGCGCACTTGGCGTCTTTGGCGCGCGGCGACGGCAACAATGCAAATCGTTTGACTATGATTAATATAAGAACGCGAAATTACTTCTGGAAGCAGTTGGCATTGCCGGCAATCGCATCGGCAATAAACAATCTTAATTTATCTCATACTCGCGCTAGCCGGCTGCTACCTCGCCAGGAGGAGACCTGAGGAGGTGGAAAATGAAAGGAGGATGTATTGATGCTGTAATTTCTGTAATTGGGCTCATCTCTCTACAATTTCTTTTCAAGAAGGAGGTTCACTATAAGAATTTTATCATTGGCTCGTGTCATTACCTTTTATTTTATTTTATTTTTTTTTTATTTAGCTGTGTGTACAAAATGTCGCTGCTATTAGAAGTGAGTACCATAGAGCACCTGTGTCACTTCGAAACGTTAACAGTCATGACAATAATTCTAAATTTGAATCTATTTGAAATATTTCGTTCCAATAACCACTACGCATTGTAGTTTCAACCAAATTATAGTATTACTGTGAAATGTCTGGTGGTTTGGAAAATTATCCAAAAACCTTAATTGACTTCACAAAATGCAATACCAAAAGCACCTCTACACTATTTGTATTTATTATTCCGTAAAATCAAAGAATTTAATAAAAAGCACGCTTCATTTTGTATTTGTTTGATTCAGTTTTGCTTATTAAGATTTTTGTTTATTTAGTTCAAGTGTTTCTTTCAATTGATCTTATTATTCTAAATACCGAGCTTAATTAGGAATTGAACTCTAGACAAATAAAACTTAGCTTAGCAGCGCCTCCATTTTTCGTGGTATTATACGCAAAAATAAAATAAAATAATAATATTAATAAAATAATAAAAATAATTTAAAATTCATTATACTAAATAATTTTTTTATGCAAATTTATGTATCAATATTGTGAAATCTTTGATCACAACTAAAATAGATGATTTCGTTATGAATATGTAACGTAAAAATTCGTGTTTACGCATACTTTTTGTCTGGTTCCTAAAATACGAACTATCTAAGCTCTGATCGTTGAAAATCTGAATTTTTGTATTCATTTCAATTTGTAAAAACTATTTTCCATCTAAACAAAGGTGGACAAACGATCGTATTTTTATTTAATTCAAAAGTAGAATTTCTAGCTAATGACAAAATTGTAAACCTTTAAAACAAATATGAATAGGAGTGAAATATCCCTTCATGTTATTATTTAACTATTCATGTGAAAGTGTGCTACTTTTTCCATTTTATTTTTTCTGTTGATTAGGGTTTTAATTCAATGTATTAATTTTCAATAATATAAAAAATAAATTGAAATTATACTGTAAATACTTAATTTCTACTGTTCGCAATCTATTAAATAACAGGAGAGAGCGCTATTTCACCTGTAAAATTCGTAAGTGCAAATAAACTAACAAAGCCGTATGAATGGGATGCGTGCAATTTTAATTTGTTGCATAAGTCCAAAAAAAAAAACTCCATTTTTATTCGCTCGATGCTTCAAAATTTGTGAAAACTTTTTGATTAAGTGCTTATTTTCATCAAAAGTAATTTCGAGTAATTTTCGCGATACGCCAAAGGTGAATCGCGGCTAATTTGAATAATTCTCCTTTGTGTTCCACCCAGCTAGCGAAGAAGATTCGCCACACCAAATCAAATCATCGACCTGAAAATGAAATCGTGTTCGTTGGCGCACCTGCTGATCGAAGTGTTAGACTGATCTTCTTCATATTGAAGATCTCCTAGGACCTGTAAGTAATGGAACTGAGCCCCAATTTTTACCAACTTTCTTAATTTTATGCGTGGATGACGTGCTCTTTCTAAGAATACAATAAAGACGTCGATTGCAGTGCCGCCCCGTCTTATGGTTGAATTTGCCTAGATTGTAGGACGTCAGATCGAAATCAGTTCGTTACGGTTACTAAGTCTGATTACGACTGAAGATGCAATTCACGGTAGCCACCCAAGATCATGAGTGCTCCGCCGCGCTAGATCTCAGCCATCTCGTTAATCAAATTTCTACGCAGCCGACTGCAAATGAGTGATCTTTCGCGATATCTTGATTGTCCGGCTCACCTCCTTATGTCCGAATCAAAGAACACCTCTCGCCCGGCTAGATTGAGGTGCATTATTAAGCGATTTTTTGCCGAAGCGGGCCAGATGGGAATCTTAAGATAGAAAGTACACTTGTGGAAGACGGCCATAAATGGATATGGCAATGGCCAGTAATACGACAGTAAGTAGACGCATTACCTGGTACAGCTTGCACTGGGGACTTCGGTAGGCCTTCTGTTCGCGCTATCTGGAAACTAGAAAGTTTTCGCACATTTTAATGAGACAACTACGAAGCCGGCTGAAAATCAATTGTTGGCACTGTTACCGCCCAGGAAGAGGGTAATTACAAAAAATTAGCGTACATTTTGATTGACAATGAAGCTGTTGTACCCACGGGGCTAATTGGAGAATATGTGATTTAAAAGAGGGTACTTCCCGTGGCGTTTCTAGCTCGAAATCGAAAGTGAATAGCTCAATCAGTTGAGGTAAGTGGCTTTTTGTAAAGATGATGAGCAGTTTGTTTTTGAGGTAGTGAAGGAACGGTTATTGGTCCATCAGTTCTTTCGAAGATTATTGAACTTTTACTTTTCATACAAATACGTCAACTTTTTAAGTTTTTAGCGTGGTTAATTTCTTTTATGCAGCTATAATAAGATTGATTCAAATCACTTTTTACTAGGCACTTTTTTTTAGAAAGTATAAGTATTAAGTAATTCAAAAGTCAGAAACAAGACCACAATAGATCAATAACTGGTTTTCTTTAAAAACTCTAAGCGGTAGTTCAAATTTTAGTTTAAGGATTTAAATAAAGTAGTTTGAGATTCATGGTTTCATAATTCAAAAAAACTGTATGCAAACAAAAATATAATAAGGAAATTCCATGTGCCTTATCATTTTCGTAATTTTCCTAAGATTTTGATGGAAAATACCTATATCACTTTTTGGTAAAATCTTGCAATTATTTTGCAATCAACTAAAAAATACGTGACCTGCAAAGGCTATTTGAATTGAGATATAATTAATCTTGATGACTTGAACTTGAAATGTTATTGAAGCTGTTTAAAAGTACTAAAGTAACAATTTAAAAATAATATATATATACATATGTTTGATTTCAAATACGTTTTTAAGGGAAATCTTGAGAAAAGTTGGTTCTTTTATAAATTTTTAACACAAAATGGTTGACGAGTGTTTGTATTAAAGTGAAAATTAAGCTCTACGTTATTAAAATAGAAAACAAAGAGTTCATCGTTCTATTTTGTATTGGGGTTTGTTATATTGATAATAAAAATACTTAAAAGAATTGCATATTATACTTACTATATCACTATTAAAAATTAACGTGCCATCAAAATAATCCTTTTCCTGCCCTAAATGGGACAACAAACAAACAGTCACGGAAAAATGCAGAATGTATTTTTAAAATTAATCTAAAAATTAGGTAAAAGTACAAGTCAAATCAGTACCAAAACTTTGCCTGAATAAGGAAAGCATCTATGTCAAAACTTTGGATAAACGTAGGAGAGGTCCTGAAAGTATAGAAGTATTCCTTAAAAGGTGGAATATATTTGATCTAAAAATTAAGAAAAAAGATACGCAAAACTCTGATGCTCTCGAGGTGCTTACTAAATTTATAGCCAACCGTATAAGCTCAAGAAATGCAACCTTCAATTTGTTAAATAATTTGTTCTTCAACTCGCCCACTAAATACAAATAAACTATTGTGTCTCAATCCAAAAAAGAAATCACCTTTCATAGGTTCAACAGTGTGTCACCTGTCCACTTAACACTATCCAAATTTGTATCTATCCTTGAAATGGCTTTGAGCAGAACGTTAACAGCGAACGAACGATAAGATCGCTTCTCACCTCAATCGATGAGTGCACCTTCGTAGACGTCGGGAACAAAAGAAAATTGCTTATGAAGTCGCTCTGGGCGACAGCATGCAAAATTTCAGCAATCTGTGACATTCGCGATCAGATAAGTCACCGAAATGCCTCCGTCACTATCCTAACCGCGATCGCAAGGAAAGCAATGCACCGCGGCTAAGACAAGACCAAGACGATGTATCCGTTTGATCTAAGAGCACGAGAGCCGCTAGACGTGTTTTACGTGTTGAATCTCACCGATATATTCGGCGAATAGCTTCGATAAATGTGGCAATTTCTTCGCGGGTACCTGCGAGTCGGTGGTGCATTATAACCTAGCCTGAGGCGGTCGTCGTCGCGATCACTTTTCCTGCCCCGCGCCGACGACAATCAGCCAACGCTTAAGGAACTGTGGGAAATTTCACAACCTAAGACTGAGAACGACCTGGACCAAATTCAATTTTCAATGGTCGATTGTTCGTTAGCCCATTTCGGCGAGACAGTGAAGAATGGAGCAACTGCGTGCAGGCACCTAAGCACAGTTTCTTAGAACAAACGAACTTACAGGGAACAAGTGAAGCGCTTTTGTAACTCAAAGGTATTTCCCTTTACCTTTCAGGTGCTGCTTTAAGAGCCGAAAAGGAGGCCCCGACGAGACGAATCGAGGTGACTTCTGCACCACCTCCAGGAGGAACACTTAAGGAGTCAGTGTTGGGCCAAACAATCGGTAAGTACCCATCTTCAATGAGATCGTCTTCAACCTTTCAACTTTCACAGGGCTCGTTTGCCTGATCTGTCCAAATTGCGTCTGCTTGTTTACCTGTAATTCGTGCACCCTTTCTAAAGATTTCGTGAACATCTTTTGCTATTAGTTGCAACTTCGCAATTTCGTTCCACTGCATTGCGCTGCAACGATCTCCTTGGGTTCGCTAGAAGCCAACTGGCTTCGATTCGAGGAGAAAGTTGCAATTTCTTCCTCTGCTTGTTCGGAGCAATCTTTCACTTTGGTCGTGGTTGTCGTTTTCGGTTTCTCTTTCTCCAAGTATCCCAAGTATCCCATCGTTGTCCACGATGAATTCTACATCTTACACTTTTGACCACTATGAAAATTTATCCACTCTCGGCGCAGTCAGAGCAAAGATCAATTGGACTTGGTCGTTCTTCGATTTGATGGCGATCGTGGGTATCGAGCATTGACCACATGTAAACCCACAGCCGATCACTGGTCTACGAAAGCAGGATTTCCCAGGGGCTAAGTCGTGATATCGAACAGACATAAACGGTGCAATTAATGGAATTCGTGTGAAGATGCGGTGACTCCAGTTGAATTCAGCACGAAACTACTCGGCGAATATTTAGCACTTGTTTTAGCGCCTCGTGATACCATCTCAAGTTTTCTGGGCTCGACACTTCCAAAAGTATGCGGGGTACGTAAGATTGAAGAGCAAAGTTCGGGTATTAAATCAAGCATCCACACTTTTAGGAAATTGCTCGAATGTTACATGGCGCGACTTCCGTTTTTGATCACCGCAGTCACTTCTAGCAATTTCATCAGTCTTGATTTTTATTTTACTTCTTACCTCTTTTAACAAGTCATAAATTCGATAGTTTAAATATACACATGCTTTTATTAAGTTATTTAACTACAACTAGGGACATAATGAAACATACAAAATTTACTGGAGAACTGAAAGTGCTTCAAAATGTTACTTTAGATTTTTTATTTTGAATCTGTGATTTAGTACATTTTTTTAAAAGAAATATAAAAAAAATATGTTAAAAATTTATAAATTCCACCAACTTCAGCAGTAGATTAGTCTAATTGCAGTGATTTCTTGTTTTTCTTTGTCTTTTATTTCTGTAACGCCATTTCTTAATACGGAGTTTATACACCTTGTGTTCTAAAGAAGCAAAATTATATAAATTTATGATAAAATAGAAACTGATGACCTTAACATAAATAGTTCTTGTAGATCCAATAATCTTAATACATATAAAAATTTTCTTAATCTGATTAGGTTTTTCGTAGGAACCGCAATTACGTTTGCTTGACCCATTTCTTTAAGTCACGTAGAATTTAGTGTTATTTTTCGTTATGTTCGGACACGGTTGAATGATTAGTAAACATTTTTAATCAAAAGAAACGTTAAGCAACTGAATATTCTGACTACGTTTAGGCAATAAATAGGTGCTATATAAAAATATTCAATGGAAGCAATATTCCAAAAAGTTTACTCTCTTTCTTTAAGAAAAGTTCAAGTTTAAAGAAAAAACTGGTTATACCTGAGTATAATTTGTCTACTTCTACGACTTTTCTGGAAGACTGTGGTTAGCTGTATGGATCATTTAATTGGATGAATTTCATTCATTTAGTTTTACCTTATGATTTATATTTTTAAATTTATAAGTTGGAGAAGAATGAAGAATGTTTAAAACAATTCATGATGGTTGAAATAAAATCTTTAGTAGAAGCATTGAAAACAAAATGGACAGATTTAATCATATCAAGAATATTTTTCTGATAATGTCAAAAAATTTGCAATTTTTTACTCCACTTTATTTGTCTGGCAGTTTTTAAGGTACATACTTTTAAATCCCTGATACTTGTTCAACTGTCTTGAAATTTTACAATATTTTGAATCATTGAGTTGGTATTTTTAGATGCCCATTTTGGCCTATTTTACGCTTTTTTTTTAAGTTTCTTTCTATAGAAAGTTTTTCCGGCCAGATAAATAATAAAATCAGAGAAATACCCTAGTAACTTCCAAGGTAAAAACGCTTGTAAAAATATCTTGCGTGTTTTGAGAACAGCTGACTTTTTTTTTGAAATAAGTGAGAATTTTTACATTAAAAAATACCACTTATAAAATATTTTTACATCGAGGGCGAACATCGAACATTCATAATGAGTTCTAAGGATAAGCAACAAGCCTATTTTGTGTGCATCTTTGTTCTATGTGAGAAATGATTAATTTTAAGAAATCTGCTGAGTAGTCTACACTCAATGGTTGCCTTTTTCTTATCAAAAAGTAGTAGTCCTGTGGGATCAAAATAGTGATAAAGTGTTTTCAGAAGACTGAAGTTTTAAATAAATTTAGCTATTACGGAGATTCCGACCTTTCGAGGAAATTTATAATATTTTTTACTATAAATCATTATAGTAAAAAATTTGTTTCAGGAATAAAAATGGCTGCTCCGTTTATATTAAAACTAAAGTATATTCTTTTGCGTTACACCCTCCAAGGTGTTCTATGTTCTCCTTTGTGCTGGGTTAATCATGTGGAACAAAACTGTTTCCTGGAAGACTACTTCATCATAGTCATTGCTGTAAATAGCAGCGGTGGAAGTCTTTGATTCAGCTGACAAAATTGTTCACAATTTCTAGCATACCTGTCTTATGGAATCTGCTTATTACGGCCACCGCAAGCAATAGATAAATATCGGAAATTACAAAAGACCATAATTCCATAGAAAATGTCTATCTTTAGTCGTGTACAGTGTGCCTTAATAGTAACCCTCGCAGGCAGAAGCTATACATGCTCCGATGGCATTTAAATTGATAAATGAGCATGAAGATGGCTTCGAATCCAGAAATAGCCATTATTCAGGCATATCCGAAAGGTACCTCCGTGGATTATAGTCGTGGACGCTGCTAGCTTATTACCAGGTACTTGCTATGTTCGCCGGACCATAAAGAAGTTAAGAAAAGGCCCTTATGGTTCCTTATGGCCACGGGACGCTAATTACATGCTCATAAATAGGCAATATTCCAGTAGATCTTGCCATGCGACTCGTGTCTCAAGTGGGTTAGCGAACACTCGCGGATTGACTTTAGCTTTTTGCGGCGCGGTGCAATATGCCAACTGGGCACTCCTTGATTGCAGATAGATACCAAGAAGCCGCAAATTCGCGCAAGATGCTCACCCGCTTGATTTTATGTCATGTAAGAACTTGCTCTTGACTTGCGCGGATGAGTTAGCCATTTCTGATTTTGATTGGAACACTGCCGTTTCATAAATTCATTGGGAAATTTATAATTTCAACTATCTTCGCACAGATGTGTTCCTAAATATTTGCGAATCTTGAGATACGACGTAACGTCGAAAGTGAGTGGTCGTTTAACCATATTCAGGTGCGTATGCCGTTTACATAGACTACGCAAGGTGCTCTATTAGCGCAATTGCATAAACAAACCAAAAGGTGTGGAGCAAGTTACCTCTTCTTTCGTTGGTAATTGAACAACTTCACCTTTTCGAGATTTTTTTCTAAAACGTCGATTGCGATCTCGAAAAGGAAATATAATTTGAATTGTGGTTGAATGGACTGCGTTGCAACGTTGCAATGTTTTGTGGTGGATTCCTAGTGAAATTTTATATGATCAAATGATTTTTTTCGCATTCGTAGGAACTGATTTTAAAAAATTTCGAACAGAAAAATTTAATTGATATCGATAACAGTTTTCCAATTCCTGGGTATTGTTAAAAAATATCGTACTGTTTTAGTTCAAGATTTATTATTCAGTTAACTTCTTGGTTAAATATTGTATTTAGGACATATACCATTATATTGTACTGAATTGCTTGCGGGAACCTTAATTCTTTGACGCTAAACCAATAGCTTTTGAAATTTTTGTTTGTTTGCACTCAAATCACGCAAGAATTATTGCATGGATTTTGACTAGATTTTTATTCTCTTATAGTTTTTGAGCCGATCATCTTCTTATTCATACCACCACTTTAAATAATTTTGTAACAAGAACAAAGTGTTTGTATCCGTTAACTGATAAAAACGTTGACACACTTAAGCCTTGAGAAATCTAAGAATAAGAATACTGTCCACTCACGATTGTCTCAGAAATTGTCAACCACTGACGACCAGAATCGAGCCGTTGATCACGAATAGCCTTAACTATACATTACACGCGGTTTCGTTCAGGATAATTATTGCTTAGCTTGACAAAAATTATTACCTGTCGAAAGGATTCTTGGCAAAATTGTAAACATGGGAAAACTTCAAGTAATCCATATAGCAATATTTCGGACAAATGACTGAGCTGATGCGCTTAATTAAATGGCGTAACGAAGAATTTAGACACATGTTTTCCAATTATGCTAATGACGGTAATTATACCTTTAATTTTAGCGGTTTATTTCTTTTACCTTCGAGAGCCTTTGAACTTATGCATACGTGAATTCATGTGGTCATGAATACGAAGTTTATATACATCATTGTTGTATATTTTGCAATGAATTTGTTTTTTATAACGATACTGCGCAATTTACAATGTAGAGTGGCATTAAGGAAGCAAATTTTACTTTGAAATACGTTCCACATACTCATTCTATCCCAATTTTGGATGTAATAAATTTCATATTGCCACTTATGTTTAAATCGGACATTAATCAATTTAATATTCGTAATTTCGTTCGCTAGCACACTTAATTTGCATGTGTCCATTATTCAAACAGCGAAGGTGGCAAAACGAATCGTGGAATGCCAAAAATTTCAGTAAGCTTCATTTAGTATTGCAAGGTAGTAAAAAGGTCACACACAGAAAAACCGACATGTGGCCGTACATAGGCATCTTGTCCGAAGGTGGCAACTGAGGGAGTGCACAGAAAATAAATTACAACTGATAAAAACAGAAACAAAAAAGTGAAAGCAGATGGAGGCTCCATTGCAATGCACAGTCGAACGGAAAACAATTTCGAGGATCCTCGAGGTGATCTCTGAGTTGCGAAATCGATCCTCTAACAATTCAGTGTGATCATGCGCGGCGACGGGTTCAAAGTGAAACCCCATTAACCGAAGTTTCTGGCGGTTGTTGTTGTAAACAGATCTGTATCGTCGAAGAAATTGATCATGTGTCTTGTCTGCCATAGATGTTGGTGTGATGAGACGTGGTAATACTTCTCAGCCCTGGACCAGAAGTTGCTCTGTGGTAATCGACAGCATTATAAGATGTTTCCTCTTCATGCACTCATTCTCCTTCCGAGCACTAGATCTATGTGATGCAATTAGATAAAAATCAACCGAACAAATAGAGGCGGATCATGGGGATACACCAGACCCCTGATCTGGCGCAAGGGAGCCACTGTTCCGTACCCGATTAATTATTGATGTACTGTTAAACAGTCCATTAATCCAGCATGGGACGTGGTCGGTCGGATTGCTAATTATGGCATTTCACGTGGATCAAAAAGAATTCCGTGGATTGGCAAGTCTTGTGCAATGTCAGCTTACCAAGCTGCAATTAGTGTAAGAAGAATTGTGCCGTAGTACTCGCGGAAAATTGCATTCGCAACTCAACTGTGCGATCTGCAATTTCCCAAGAGTTGCGAAGACGGCGACAGAGAGTGCGACTATCGAACAATACACGCGGGTCTACCCTAGCCGTTTCGAAATCGCCGCAAGAGCGTTATCTAACTGCCAGTTTAGCAGCGCCGCAGAGACACTCATAACTCTCAGTTTCAGTAATGGTACACTACCCAAACGGCTTTCAATTTCTAGAAATTATATCATTCTTAACTTACTGGGCCGGAGGTGCTAGGGCGGCACGTTTGGCATACGCTCAAAACAAAAGACTTAAATGATAACCTGCTGGCGGGGAGTAATTTTAAACATTTTTCAGTAAGTACTTGGGATTTTTACTGGGCTAATTGGATAGCAGAGAACCAATTAGATAAGCACCAGGGTAGTAGGAGTACCTTCGGTAAATACTACTGCAACAGTTCATAAGCCCGGCTAGTGGGAAAATCTTGCTTAACACAAAATGCTGGTATCTTAAGGCACATATGCAAATCGCCAGTCGGGCAGGGGCATATGAATTATGAATTATGTATGTCGAGGGTGTGCTATCATTGTATCCATCAGTGTAGTTTCACTTTTGATTGGATATCGAAAAAGTCCGTCGCGGCCGGGACTGCCAACAACGGCACTTCTCTACACGGTGGCAGTCAAGTGTCAAATATTGAGCTCTTAACTGAGTACATTGTGAAATGCGATAGTCACGCAATTACCGTTGGAATGAGCTGAAAAAGTCGCGGTATTAAATGCATTTGATATCTTAAAGAAGTATTAACTTGCAATTTGTATAGAAAATGCCGACTGCGGCGAATGAAGGTACTTTTTCTTTATTTTCTCACTCGTACAACTTCACACAAAAGAAGTTTGTAGAAGTAAGTTACTATTGTAATTCTACCTTGAAGTTTCCTTTTTATTTAAAGTTGAATTTTTAATCTCTTCCGGGGCGCTATTAATTTATAATAAATTATGGAAGAGTTTCAAGCCTTTGTAAGCATTTTCACATAAATCAGCAAATTCCAATAAATTTGCTGGTCGACAGTTTTTTTTTCAATTCCAATTCATATTAATGCCATTTATAATTAATTACAAAAGTCATTGTTACTAACTGCTTCTTCGAATTACAAATTAAATGTATACTACGTAAAAGTCACAGGGTGGCACTTATAATAGAAAGAGGAACTATGATTTCAAAAAACAAAATGTAAAATTCAATAAAACAAAATTGCTTTGCGTTAAAACTTCTGTTGAAAGTGATGGTAATGATTTAACCAAGTCAAAAAATGCAATGATGAGCCTAACTTTTGTCGATAATTAAAGCGACATTACAGCCGTAACTGGACCTTCGCTGCTTAGTGGACGCCAATTAACTTTTTTCATTTAAGCTAAAATAGTCGGATGTGCTGCAAATGTGCTGTTAGGTCAAGGTAACATTTTACTTCTAATGAAAGCCATCACGTCGTGAAATTTCGGAAATAAGAACAACTGCGGGAAAAATAGCGAATGAATGGAACAATTAGGTCTTCACGAATTATTGCGAATTTGTAAAAAAAGAAGTACGAATTGACTGTTGTTTAGTGCAAATGAGGAAATATTAATGTCCCCCGAATTAGGGCGTCCTTTGGGAGTCACGATGATATTATTACTGACACGAGGTCATTTTTATAATAATTGAGAAATGTAGATCGCCTTTTGTACATTTTCGGTTTGCTAGAAACCATTTATGAGACCATTGTTTGCAGTGAAAATGCCAAGGTAAAAATCTATTGGTACATTTAATAGTTCTCACCATTTCAGATAGAGACGATCTGAAATGCGGTGAAATCGTGGTCTGAAAAGTTGAACTTAAAATGGCAATAAACGGCACTACTGAAGATCACTAAATTGACCATTTGTTTATATTACGTCTCAATCGGTATATCTCCGCCCAAAAAAAAATAAATAAAAAAATCAAGGAACAGCAATACAAATTAATTAACCGATCGATGATTTCAAATTGATGGACAGACCAATTCACTGTCCAAACCTACCATTGTTTCGATTTCTTAAATCAGATAATAGGGCTGATCATGCCATTAAAATAAAATCGATCGTCCACGATTATTGCCATTTATGCACAGCGGGCTGCCTCCATTTATTACTTGCTACACTGCCCTCTTGAATGGCAGATCTTGGACCAGATAATTCATGTTATTACTGTCCACATCAAGTGATTTGTTTAATGGAGGCCGTAGGACATTTAAAAGCATAATAACATTTTCGATATGCTAATCGTACTGTTACCACGCCTTTTCCACGCGGCATATTGTATTATTTATGCGTTTGCAACTTGCATTATCCATTGGCGATTCTATTTTACGATTTTATTTTTACTATTGGCTTCCTAGTTACTCATTATTTCTGTTCCGTGGAATTCTAGTAAGAATTCCAGATAGATTTTGCTAAATGCTCAGCATTGCAAGGAATTGTGTGAATTGAAATTAGTAAATGTGAATAAATTGGCACACGTGCATGTATAATTGTTCTAATGGATTATAAAATATTTTTCAGCTATTAAATCCACATATTACCTCTGACATTTATATCCACTTCAACAGTTCGATAAGAACACCTGTATGGTGGTGACTTTCACAATGCCGAATACTTGCGAAATTCCTAGTACTTCGGTCGTTCATGCTTGTTATGATGCTGTAAAAAATAAACACAAGAATAACTAGTGAATGTGGCTTTTTATACTCCTTTGACGGGAAAATAATAAATGTTTGAAAGGTACGAGTAGGCAGGGTCATAGGTCGCACAATTCGCCATCATTTCTCACAACAGTCGGACAACTTATGTCGGCTATGTGAAGTGAATGTAGCGTAAAATATATTCAGACGATTATAGTAGGACTAGAAGCTTTCATTCAACAGTTAATTTGAGGTAATTGTACTTTCCAAGAGAAAGTCCTCGGTACAAATGGAGGCAATCACCAGGTGTTCTATTCACATAGTTCGCTCCCTGACATTCTAGTGCAACTCAATTAACCTGAAGAAAAAGGTAGAGCAAAATCCAACAGTGCCTTCAAAGCTCTGAATGTTACTACATATGTTTGCAATATTTGCAGCTTTGTTACGCAGTGGCATTTCATTTTAATTAGGGCTATTGAAACTATCATCAGTTAATTAAGAGTTGCATAACGAAAGTCTTTCGACGCATGTCAGCGGGAGGCAATGGGCACGGGCTCTAAAGAATAGTCACAGTAACTGCCTACAGAATCGTCTATAGATGTGCTGTTTGTTTATTCTGCAAACATTTTTAATGGCAATCATAAATTGAGGCATTTAATGACATGGAACTGGAACAAGGTGAGGACTTGGAACAAAAGACTTAACCGACGAACCCGATCCATCATGCGAGCTAATGACACCGGGACAGCCGGCTAGTCGACTTTATGCTGTTTGGGCGTTCGATGGAATACATTTGCATTCCAGCGATGCTTTAAATAGAATTTCATCAATAATGTTCTGCCATAATTGTTTTTATATGGCGGGGTTAAAGGCATGGAAGAAGACTATTCACAATCATCAGTGTTATGCCGAAATTTTCAAGGACAAAAATTTTAGGAGAGTAATGTTTTTTCTAGAGTTTTTGAATTAAAGATATGTTGATTGCGTCCTGCACTACAAATCTTCAATCAAATGAATTTTAACTGTGTTCATTTCAAAAATCGTTTTTACCTATCTCGAGTAAATTAAGTTAATTATCGAAAGCCGAAGTGCGGTTGAAATAAGTCTGCAATTCAGTTTTCTTTAAATCTTGAGAAACGTTGCGAAATTGGTCACAGAAAAAATAAGATAAATGCTCTTTCATAACAATCAAGCTTCTCCAGATTAACTCGATCAGCTTTTAAATTAATTGCAAGGAATTTCCAAAGTGCAGAGAGCACCAAAACCTACTGCTTTACTTCCTGTGATTTCCCAAAATCTGCAAACCATCTCAACGTCCGTCTTCAAATAATCAATTTACGTTTCCCTAGAGGTTTACATATCGCGCAATTCTTTGGGTTCACTGATTTTCCAGGTCGTTTTCCATGGGAAATCTCAATAGTGGTCAATTTACGCTCTTCGACTCTGGTAAATGCACTAGTGAATTATAAGGAATTTTTTGTAGACCGCGCGACCGCGTTGCGTTACGTAATACCTTTAAGAAGTCGCTTTTGTCGTGATTGAGATTTTAATACCAAGCGGAGAGTGACCAGCAACGGCCAGTATTTGTCGCAACTAGCAATCATCAATTATTATCCGTCAAAAGGCAGATCAGTATCTTGGTCCAAACTGGGATCGACTACTGGTCATTAGCGGTTTCACCACCGAAATTCTCGTTAGGCGAAGACCTTCAGCAGTGACATACCTCGTGAATCGAAGCTACGAAATTCAAACGTAATTATTAGCTGCGCGCGCACATATTTACGAACAAAAATAAAACGGAGCTGGATGCAATCTTTGATTTCTACAGTTCCACCTTGTACTTGCCACTGCCGGTGCTGATGTCTTACAAGGCGAATGAATGTACTCAGCTGAGGTAGAAAACGAACAGAAAGACCGCTTTTGGACTAGTTTTGCAATGTTTGTAATAAGTATATTTGGACCTAAAGTAAATCACTTCTTATGGTCATTTCTTGGCCGATGATAAGACATTAACATCTCTACGGTTCCTACCGGTGGTCTTGGGGGAAAGTTGTAACCAACAATTAACGACAGTGTAATTAATTTTGATGCTCTTACCGGACAGCCTGTCTTTTCTTCATATGGCTGACTGAGACTTTCGACGTTTTGGAGGGAGCTGGCGGCATGCGACGCAAGGTTGTTAGAGGAAATAATTGATGATTTCAATCTGTTTACCATCAGCATTGGCGGGTCTAACAACTTCATTATTCATTTAATTACACGTTTTGGCTTGTGCCGCGGTCTAAACGCCTTTACGCGAATAACACTAGCACTTTCTCCCGATGGGATTTTCTTTAGTGATTGAATAGTGTAGACAATGAAACATAGGTTTCTTTACTACTTAGCGTGGTATGAGCTTTGCCCAATCCACAAAACATAATTACAGTCAAATTTGTTCGAATTCTTATTGTTCGATGAAAAGAACAGTTAAAGAGGATGTTGCTGAACAAGGAGTTATATAATTAAAAAGATGAACGCAAATCTTCACAACAAATATTGTCAGACTTTTCAAACGGATTTACAAAAGACATTTAAAGGGTGACACCTTTTGGCCGTAGTACTTCATCTTCGATGACACTTGTTCAGATTTCTTTAGAAGTAATTTCGATTTTCCTTTGGATAAAATCATATTTCGAAAAAATATATATATATATATACTACCAAGAGTATTTGTATTTCAAAAGCAAATATGAAGCTTTTGATGGATTTAATACAGCAATTTTTATAATATAGATCGGACTAGCTTACAATAAACATTCCATTCGAGTAGTCAAATTTTGCAAAGGGATTGTGATTTTTTTAAAAGCCTAGTAATCAGTGTGCTTAGTTGAATAACTCATTAGGAATTCGTTAAATCCAACAACAATTTAAGGAATTTTACACTAATATCGTCTCTCTAGTGTTTTTTAGTACTTTTAGACTATTTTTCGTCACGTCTTCGATATCGCCTCTTCAAGTATTTCATTTTTTGTGGATTTGAATTTTACAACTTGCATATCGCCATTGTTGGCCATTTGCAGTCCTATCAACACACGGAGCGCTCGTCAATTTTTTCGTCATGTTCTGGAATCCGAAATGAGTCCAGTCCGCGAGAAGGCCGCAAGCCGGTCAGTTAGCATTCTAAACATAACAGTCGCCGATTATCATTCAGCCAATGAGCTGTAACCAATCGAATAGTCACAATAGGGTCGCACACTAAGGCGCAATTAAAGCTCTAATGAAGGCGAGGTCCTGAAGAAAATCACAGTCGACAGGCGCATGACTAAGTAGATCGGGCCGCCTTGTTATATTCAAGCACCGTTATACTAAGACGACCAGCGGCCTCAAGTAAATTAACCTGCCAAGCATAAATGAACTGTCACAACAAAATACCTGTGATGGCGCCCGGTGGGCCCTTACATCATGCAGCCACATATGGCGATTAGATTCTTCGAATCATTAAATACCATAAGATTAAGATTAGGACACATAAGTGGCCCCGGGGAAGATGCAGCAGACGTAGACAACGTATCGTTACCTGTTAAGACATTCACTCGCACTGGAGTGGCCATTTAATAATCTCTGGTCCCGAGTCTGGACCTTATGCAACTTAGGTGATCTGCATAAGACGCTCTCTGGAAGCGTAACAAATTTGGTTGCAACATGCACTCCAATTATTGACAACGTCCCCAGTCGGGATCCCCGTGCTGGGCACGTTTCGCGCATCACCGCACCATGCTTTGACCAGAATCGCCGGAGTTGCGGAAGAGAATCGGCCACGGTGGAATCGTGGCGAGCGCCATTACAAGATGCAGACTACCTGGCCTTACTTGGCGGCATTTAAATCGTTAAAGCGAGCGCATCATTCGACGAAGCCTGCACTTGGGATGGATGATCTTCGGCATCTCTGAAGTCACAGCATAAGGCGTGGGCTTAAGTTGTTGACTTTTAAAGGTTGGTCCAATGCGCGTCGTTCAAAGAAGCGAGTACAGAAAATAGGAAAAAATGCAGAATATATTTAAAACCTACTGGTAAAAGAAATAAGTAATATTTAAATCAATATTTTAAACCAGTATTCTAAATGTTTAAATTGGTTATAGATTTAATATTTATTATCGTTTAAGAACTTATTCAATGTTTCAATTTGGCAAAACGTACGTGACTAACTAAAACTGCGTAGGTGTTCTTCAAATGTGGAGATAATACATTTATATTTATTACTTTTTCGCTATTATTTATTACTTTTTCGCTAGAAAAAGTTATCAAAATTAACTTATTCTTTCCATGTGACACTTTATCATTTCAAGTCTTATATTTCTGAAAAGAATTCCTTTCTAAGTCTTTAGAACTACATTTCTAAATAGTTGTATTATAAACTTATAGAAAGAAACCCCTCGATTTTTTAGTTTACGAAATAGGAATTTATTTGAGAGCGTGTTTCTTTTTAGAAAACATTTTTATTGTCATATTTAGTGCATTAAAAATTAAGATATAGAAACAGTTTAAAGAAAATGCAGTCCTCAACTTCCTCCTTGTGTATGGAATTCTCTTCAAATAATGTAAATTTTTTAAGTTATTATTTATTGTAAATAAATTATGTATTAATTTTTGTGCAATAAGTATTTCAACATATTATCGAACTTAATATATCCAGAGTCGGGTGAAAAGCAACTTTCGAGCATAAAGATTCACTTTATGTTACAATCTTTGGAGAAAAAAAACCGTAGTTAGATCTACATAAGAGACTCTGATCAGCGATTATCAAACACTGATCATAGAAATATAGAAACGAAAAATTCAGTCACGCTTTTCTGGTTATCGTTTTCGTTTTCTCGATAATTAATGACAGCCTATTATGCTTGAGAGAGATATCTAAGATAAAAATTTTTTCTTATATGCATACGAATGGGCCGGGCTAGTTACCTAACCGTGTCAATCGCGTTGTTCGTGGTATAACTTTCCTACTACCCAATAAAAAATTGACAATTTTTCCCCGTGTATTTCTCGTGAGACACGAGGAACAATGAAATTGCTGTAAAAATGATTATTACATGTGAGCCTTGATAACACCTGAAGGTTATTATCGCTAATTGATAGTGAAAATGTGGTTTTTTCGTGCTCTGCACTTTCTGAGGTGCTGCAAGTAGTACCTGCATAAGAGGCATGTTTTACGTAGAAAAGGTTGCCTGTCGTACGTTTCGTTAGCGGTTAATATAAAGACGTGAAATCTATAAGGTGATGTTGAGTTAAGTTAACACGATTTCTGCAAGGTTTCTTTGGATATTCGTAGTTTCAATGGGTTGCAAGAATAAAACTAAACAGGGCTTATCAGCTTTTCGAGTTTTTTATTATTAAAGTATTAACCTTTGAAGTTATTATAAGTTGATGTAGGTAAAATTTGCGTTTTGCTGGTTTCTCGTAGACATTATATTAGCAAAAAAAATTGCTCCCTCACAGGAAATTATTTGTGCAACTTAATAAGCCCATTGAAAACGAGTTTGTGCTAATCAAAGGAATAATAAACTGTGATTAGACCGCCTGCTCAAGGCGATTCAGCATGTCTTCCTATAATCATTCTCCAATTACTTGAGGAAATAAAAACAAGGCGGAGGGTATAGAAAAGAGGTTTGGCGCTGTCATTATATCGATCTGCAAAAACTTGCATCAATTAAAGTTAGCAACGGCTGCATAAAACGATCGATAGCACCTACCAATATCCCCTTACCGATCTTCCTCCTCCCTGCCAGTAATCCGAAGAAAAAGACTAGAATATAAGTTAGAGCCTAGCGGCCGGATGCGTTACAGATGCTGGATTTGCATTTGGTGTAGGTCAATGTTAATTGTGAGATCGTTTGATTTGCACAGAAGTGAACACTGGAGTTGAGGAGACCCACCTGGGCACTTTTGCAATAATCAGCCCAGATAAGATGATGCCAAGTACACGGGGAGCTGCGAAAAGCAGTAGAAATTCTTGCAATTAACAAAACACAATTGCAAAACAATAGATCTAACCTCAGCCGCCGCTACGGTGGCCTCGTAAGATAACCGCAGCTACCTAGAACCAGCAGCGCGACTGAATATCGCAATTGTATCCGTGGTTGCTAGATACACCCCTCTGTACAACGGTGCAGAGCATGCATCTTACAGCCGATAAGTCTCAAGACTGTCGGTGTATCTTAAGCCAGACAGAGTATACCTATATCTTTAGACCTCGCTAATTCTCCACTCGCTAATTAAGAAATAAGTCGAGCGACAATGTTGTTCAATTCCCGTTACAAGTGCTGCATTTGATTGATAAATCGAACAGTGTCTCTATTAAGAAGACTATTAGTCTAAATCCACGCTTGAAAGTTTCTTGCGAGGTCACAGTCTCACCGTATTTATCCGGCGACAATTGTCTTTACCTGTGGATATGACGGAGCATTAGAAGCTGGAAGCTAGCATATTGAACCTAAAGGAAAGTTAAGGTGTGTATTTAACTAAGTAGGGATCAACAGGTTAATGGAAGGAAGAAATTGCCAACGATTCTTTGGTATTTTATGCGGTTGTAATGAAACTCGGGTCCATGGATCGCGGGAAGTACTTGGAACATGTATCCAACAGATAAACCACGAGTAATGCGGGATACCTTGGCTAGTTACGATCGAAATGCTGCTCATTTATTTAGTTTTATCTTAATTGCTTCGGATTTCTGACACTCGTCCGTGAATTTCTGTACCGGCGCAGAGATGGGGCTTACGTAAGCAGCCTTCAAGAGATTTTCTATTACAAGGTTCTGTCAATTTTCGCTTTCCCATGCATTATCAACATTTGATCTCCGCCTTCTTGCACCGCGAGCGCCTCAAATAATAGAACTGGAATACATTTGAAGTGGACGAGGTTGATGGCTATAATTGACTCAAGTTCATCACCGTCATTTGACATTATTGTCCACTTAATGCTGGTTTCAATGAATGCCCATTTGCTTTTCTTTAAGTAAAATTGGACATGTAGTCAGTACTTAACTACTTAAGACTATTATTGTGTCCTTCAGGCATGCACACCGTATGAAAGCTCTCATAGGTTAGATCAAAATATTAATCTGACTGCGCTATAAATTCATTCCCTTATATAAAGCAACTTTTATTTTGGGAGTGTCTTGAGATTGTGTATGTTATTTTGTCTACCGTTTTTTATTAGTCTTATAAAGCGAATAACAACATGTAATATCTTCTTTGACGTCTCTGGATTGCTTTTTATTTGATATTCTAATTATAATATTACTCATTAATCATTATTTGATGGGAAAATTTTCCATATTATGCTTTGATTTAACAAAGAAGGTTTCATCTATTTATGGTAAGAAATTGTTTGTTTGTTATAAATTTTTCTGAAAATAGCCGAACCAGTTTTGATGTAATTTTCTGTGAATTTTTAATAATATTTCACAGATGTTTTATATTCATGTGAATTCCTAACTTGTTTCCTTTAAAACTGGATCAAAATTTTGAAAAATTAAACTAAAACTTTTTTGTGTATTTGTTTAATACTTGTTTAACACTATTCTTATTATGGTTACATAAATTAGATTCTTTTTTATTTGTATATTCTAGTCTAATGACGCGAAACGTTCATGTAGGCGTTTCACTGAACTTTGAATTTTTTGTTAAACCTTAAATGGTTTATTTTTTAATTAACGCAAATTATGTATGTGATGGCCATATACCTAATTTTTTGTCTATATATCTTAATACTTGTTAAATAACTTTGATAATATTTTTTCAAAATATAATAAATTCAAAAAGGTAAATGAACTTTCAATTTGTTCGTTTTTCACAGCATCTCCAAAAGCGTAGGTTTCATAAATATTAAATCCGAAAACAAGAAGTTTTGATTTACTGAAAATAGTAGATCACATTAATTTCTTAAGTGGTCAATTATCATAACAAAACGTTGTCTTAATAATGTTTTATGTGATAAATAAATCCCGTCCATAAACCGGAGCACTATGTAACCTTTTGATTACCCTATTATAAATGCATCCGCAGGTTATATGCTAATTAATAGTTGCTAATGAACGAAATTTAACAATATACTCTCTTTCGTTTACAGGCAAAAAGCGAGCGGACCATTTCAACGCGCCAAGAGAAGTTCCTTCAGAAAATGCCGAACAAGGTAAGTGACCAGACCAATTAAAAAAAAAAAACGAGAACTCCGTATATGACTGGTCAAATTTGTATCGCCGCGTGAAGATAATAATTACAGTCTTATGGTAAGTTAAATTGGAGGTTATCTCCGATGAACTGGCAGTCTTCGAAGTTCATTAGCGTCCTGTTGGGGCGGTTCACGATTGCAATCGAAACGCACAGCACGAAAACAATTTCAGTACGAAATTGAAAACAAAACCGAAAAGGTAAACACCCAGCTGCAGATAGTTCATTAGATAAATACCGAGCCTATTAGGGATGGAGAAATAACTCGGATAGTTTCCAACAAAGGTTAAAGTTCTCCTAGAGCCAGCAAAAACCGCGAAATCATTAATTGCGCCGACCATTCTCACTTACCTGTTGAGGCTTTGCCGAAAGGTTTCACAAGATTCGAACAGATTTTCGTACGCCACACCTTGGCTGGGTCGCAGCGCTTGTTAGTGTTATTAATTATTCAATTATGATTCCCGTCTGCACACCAATTCTCCAATTTTGTATCAGACTGTTTGTGAACTCCGCAATAGCCACGACGTCACATCGTAGCAATATATCACTTTTATACGAAAAGGTGGTGCAATAAACGCTTTTCCGCGTGGTTGCGAAACGCATGTGGTTTACAACAATTACCTGTGGACAAGCGGTTTGTACCCTATTAGCATCGTATGTAAAAAATCAGGTGCCCATTGCAAGCCATTGAGCGGACGTGAAAGAAAAATGTTTACTTATCTTCAAGGTAGGTTAGTTTCTTGCTGTGGTTTGTCGCTTAAGTCTTTTGTTTGCACGCAGCCACTTGGAAGTACACTATGCCGCAAGTTTGTTGATTTTTTGGGGAAAATTTTTAGTCTTAGCAATTTTTAGCAAACAATAATTTACGTAATGATCTTTTACGTTACACAAAGTCATCATTTCTTATTAAACCCGAAAATACCCACTGTCGGTTGCACATAGCAACGAAATTAATTATCAATTGACTATCGATCAGAAGTCAATTTATTTTCTAATTAAAATTATACCTATTGAAATGAAAAAAAAAAAATAATAAAAAATAATTGACATTAGATTATTCTTATTTTTATCTCTAAATTTCCAACTACGACCTTACCAGCACAAGGCCACTAATGACACAGGCAGGCATCCTGTTCGCTGTGATGACTCGGTCAGAATTTTTGCGCAAAAAAGTGAATTTTCGCCTGATAACTCGTGCTAATAGAAAATATTCTAAGTTCGCATAATGGTTTATTAATCAAGGTTCAATTAGACTGTGCAATTATTATCATGATACTCGACTCAGCAACCACGAGCCTTTTATAAAGTATGACGAGTTGTAACGCGGAGAGGAAGTATGCCTTTGTGCTTTCACGTCAAGAGGTAAAAAGCTGACTGGGTTTTTGAGAAAAAATAACTACCTATTATACGGTAGTCAAGCGCCCAGTTAGGCATATCTAAGTAAATTCCTCTATTGGGAGTCTTTTGCGGCTCCAAGACCTATTTTTGATTTGGGAGCTCAGCTGACTGCATTCTCATATTGAAAATGTCTCAGAAAAAAGTGTCCATTTCATGGAAGCAAAGGCACACAATAATTGAGTAATAATTCGATAGGAGAAATAAAAGTGACCATAAATATGAAGAAATTTTCTTATTTCACGATTTCCTTAATTTTTACAAAGTGTAAGGCCTTGCGGTTAATTTTTTTACACGAAGATAATAGTGTCATTGGAAACATTTGGGATAAAAGGTATAAAAATCTTTCCCTCTAAGAATTTCGTATTGATATTTTAACAACCAAAATCAAATGTCTCCTTTTCAACTTTGGAAAATTAAAAGCGAAGAAAGATTTTTTATTGTGTACAAAATCTATTTAAAGTGTTTATTGACACGCCATGCCTTATTTAACTTTCTGGCACTAAAAGGTAAATTACGGATGTGTACGCTTGAGTTTATTTTCAAATATTTCATAAAAATAGTTATTTTTAAGAGGCTGTATTTTACTTGTACGAATTATTGGAAACACAAAAGCTATTATTTACATTTTACTATTTTATTGGGGTGACATATAAATTTGTTGAACCTTCTGAAATTTTATAACATCTGAGGTCAAATTGGCGTGAACCAAGTTGGTTTCTATCTTTAAATATTGTTTGAATATACTTTAATAATACTTTATAATACTTTAATACGAGAGGACCAGATATTAGGAAAATTATTTCATTTGCCGAAATTTTGTTAGTGTAAAATTGTTCGCCCAAATGTGAGAGATTCGAATGCAAAATTAAAACATGAAAAATGTTTTCCACTTACACATCTTACAAACTTCTTTAATATGCTAGTGATTCTGTTAATTTTATTTTATTATGATTTCAAATCCATAGCTTTTCTAAAATGAGAAAGCACAGAAAGCCTCCTTTCTAAATTTTCAAAAGTCTGTTTTCCGATATTATTAAGTAGTAGGAGTTGGTAGCTTTCGAAGATGACCAAGTGGAAAGATTCCTTGATATTTAAAAATATTTTTAGAGCTTTTATAAAGGAAAATCCCTTTGTTTATTTTCCTAGACTGAAATTAAGTCAAACATCTAAAACGAAAAGGACTTCATACTTATTATTTTTTAAAAATAACATTTATTTGTTTAACGCTGCATGACTATCAACTACCACCCCATTTACGGCCTTTTCTTATATAGTGCTTAAGATTGGAATGTAGTATAATAAAAATTATTATATCAAAAAAAAATTAACAAAAAGATGTGCATTAATAATATAAACAAAAGCCGAAATTGGACTTAAAGTTTGTCTAAAAAATTCATAAATTTATTAAAATATTATTAAAAGAAAGTTTGTACAAGCTGTGCAATAGGATTTTTATTATAGACTGCATAATTTGATTGGGATTTATTTATTTCATCTCCTCTTGAAAGTCACAATGCACGGGTAGAAGTCCGCGCGCAGGTATTTACAAACATGCGGAGACCATTCGTTAGTCGCAACCGACCAGATCTGACTAAGTGCACTTCCTATGTTCAGGTTTTTTGGCCGGAGTTCCAAACAGATAAACTTAGTAAGAGAATTCCGCAAAAAGCAATTTGTCGAAATAATTTTTCTTTGGCGTGCTGCCTTCGCTAAGTGAAGCCTATGTCCGATTCGCAGGGGGTAATGAATTTAATCGGCCATAAAACATCGATTAGCCATCTCTACCTGACGGAGGTTCTCGCAGGTTCGCACAGGCCCCTTGTTGGTATACTCAGTGGCTGTTCAAATCGAGATCTTAGCCTGGAAGCTTTTTGTTTGTTTTCCAAAGTTGGACAACCTCAGCCAAGGTTTTCCTAATAATTCTGTAATTTTTTGCACACTTTCTGATTTCGGTTGTATCGTACATACCGGAGCCTCTGCGGACAGGTAACTCGCGACAACGCGATGGTGGTTAATGGATTGAATTGAATGGTGATGGCGCGAGATACTTCTTCCTCATCACATCATGCAATGGCACAGAGATTGACTGATTGTTTATTTTTTTTATGAACTTCAATTGCCTTATTGATTTTTTTGTTGCCCCTTTCGGAACTCTTGAGCTGCTTCCTACTTATTTTTTTTGTTTTTTAGGTGTTAACTTGCTCTTTGCATGTAGCGCATTTCAGCACAATAAAAAAAAAACGCGGAATAGAACTGATCCTCAGATTAAGAAGTCTTTTTTTTCGGGGGCTTTGTGATTGGAATTTTAAGTGCACTCCAGAGGACGACACGTCGTCGTTGGTAACTCGTTCTTCAATCAACTGGCTGAGGCCAAATTTTGGATTTTGCTCACGTCTTCAGAACGAGGTGCTTCTATGCGTTCTGGTCTAATAATGCCCAAATGGTCGGGGAACACCTGCAAATTTTAAGTTTCCCTTCTAGTAGTACTAAAGATGCCGCTGCTTAGTCAGTTCCAGTCAATTTCTTACGTAAGGCTTTGATCGTTCGCTACTTAGCACTCGGTTTATTCACATTCGTGTCCACTTTATCAACGCAAATGCGTACGTTGATAAATAGCCCTATTGTCACATTTCCCCGACACATTGAATTTAGGTGGCATACTAATGTCGCGATTATTCGATATGAATTCCCATTACCGTTATTCTGGAGTGACTAAGTATTTCGTATAATTTTAGTTGTGAAAAATACCTTACATAATAAACAAAAAAAATTTTTTAAAGTTGCATAACTTATGCGTTTTCAAAAGCTAATTATAAAAAAATTATTGTGAAATCAAATAGTTCAAAGTACTTACTAATGCGAAGTGTGGTTATGTTTAGGAATTGAACAGATTTGAATACCTAAATTAAGAAAAAATCTTGTAAATTTGTATTTCTCGTTCTAGTTGTGTTTGAAGCATTCTTCAAATTTTTGCTAGGACCACTCGTATAATCTCTGCGGCAACAGAACTGCTTTTGCTATTTTGTGCAATAAGAGTTGCTATTTATAATTAAAACTAATATTTAATTGGCTCTCCAGTTAGTTGCCACTGGCGTTATCTTTCATGGCTCTCGAGAACTAAGAGATTCAGCCAGTTTTAACCCCTAAAAGGTACCATGGGTGAAAAAAAACCCCGTACAAATTTTTCCCCTGATATTATTAAAAAATCGAATCGCTGGTAAAGTTGATTTTCTCAGTAATCATTTATGGCGTCAGTAGAGATACCGTAATCATGAAACAATTCATCTCGCATTTAGTTCGTATAATATATTTAATTTCATTTATATGTTTTCATTGAATTAATAAAATAGAATTTCATTACCGAGGTAAAATTTCACCCATGATAGCATTAACGTGATCTTTTTAGATGATACCTTTTACGGGTTAAAGACCTACGATACACTAGCATGGTGTAAATAGCAGGTGAGACTCTAAGAGAGTCAGACAAGCTCCACTGATCTAGACAGCTAAACATTGATTTGGTCTACACTTTTCGTAACTCTTTGTGTTGCGTTCTACTAAATGAAACAGTAGCATTTCGGTTTCCTGGAGGCCACTTTAAAAATTCAATTCTACTCATCATGGCTAAGAGCAATAATTAGAATCTAATAGAAAATAATATTCATTTATAATATTATAATATTTTTATATAAACTTCCAATAGTTTAAACTTTAACAGCTTACAAACTTCTCAGATTCCAAACTCTACAGTACTGCGTTAAAGGTTTTTTGTTATTTCTTGCATTAAGTTCGTTATTTTTAGCAGACTACTTTCTTTTATTTTTATTTTAAGCTTCAGAAACTCTCGAAATGGTTACACTTAGATTCCTTTTCGTAAGACCCGTTTTGAGGTGTCATTATTATTGAAGTTGAAGCTGCTATTGCTTGCAAATTGCAAATTAAAACCTCAAGGTTGTTGTGCTGAATTACTGTCCATATGGAGTATCATTCTATCAAAAGCCCTCGTACAGCTTCCGTCAGCTGCTCGTAATGTTTTCATTATTCAGAAAAAAATGCACCTAATTCAAATGTAGAAAACTTATGATCTTAATATTGTTACATTCAGTCATACTGAGAATTTATGGAAGGAAGTCTTGGGCTAAGAATCTGAGATAATTAGTCACAATCAGGTAAGCCATAATTTTCTAAATTAGCATTACCTGCAAATTTCCTGGCTGGGCGATCATAAGTGTGCACTCATGGAGGGATTTGTTCAGGTTTGGTGGGCAAGTCGCTAATTGGCACTAGCCTCAACTTGCTCGTGGAAGAAACTATAGATTTTCCAAAACGCACTCGTCCATTATATGTGCTCCCAGGCGGTTATTATATCTTCTTAAGATGCCAACCAGGAAGAGAAAAGGTAGAGGGAAGCACTAAAGGCAATGGACCTCTGTGTTTCCATAGTTAAGATTTCTGCTCAAGTGCCACTGTATCACTGCTTTTTTCCAGATTTTTTTTTATTTTCATTTTTGTTTTAGCTGCATTTAGCGCGTGGAAACGTGGAAAACGCACAATTTTTTTGCAACTGCAACTCAGTTGCAGTGCATGAAGTAATATCGTAATATGCTGGTGAAGACGTAGCAATATATGCCAATCGTTTCCACCTATTGTTCCTGTGCCCGGCTACGTGACTACCACCATTGCTAGCTAGAGTCTCATTGTTTCGCGATTTGCAAATTGTTTGCTTATTACAAAATTATGAGTGCATTTCAAAACACCCAGGCGAATAGAGGTGAAAACTGAAAAGAATTTACAAATCGTGTTTCCTGGCGCATTCGTGCCGTGTCCCAAGAATTTTCTCTGTCATATACTAAATTGCGAAAGAATGATTTTTAGACGAAAGATTAATGAAACTAAAGGAAAGATTTATGATATCAACATCTACAGTGTTTAAGGACATAAATGAGACATAAGACTTTTGCAAGTAAAGTAACTATCTTTATTCTGAGAATTTAAGCTGCCGTGGAGTCTGAGTGATATTGTTATATTTATCGAATTTTTAAAAGTATACATAAAGATAAATAGTAAACACGTAAACTCACAAAACAGAAAACAAATGTATAGCCTATATTTTCATTTTATCTTCTAGATATTATAACTATTATTAGTAATCTGCTAAAAATCAGTTAGAAACATCTTCACATTATGTAAAACAGTATAATTTGGATGGGTTCAGTAATTCAGTAATTCAGTAATTTCAAAAACTTCCAAAACTATTTAAAATGTTATGAAGATTGCTCAAAATCTATTGACCTGGTTCGATTGAATTCGATTAAAAAAAAATTTGCTAAGATATTCAGGCATATTTAATACGAAAATACCGAAATATGAACGTCTCTTTTTTAATTTAAGTATAATAAATTTCTGTGTCTACCTCTATTCTGAAAAATGTGATGTTAACAAATTAATATTTACAAAAAACTTTAAATGCTATAAATAATTCTGGAGTTTAAAAAAATTAGAGATTTAAAGATTTGAAATTGAGCACATTTTTTAAAGATGCATTTCTTATAACGAAAAAGTCAGAAAACAACAATGTTTAAAATTGTTTTTTGTGGCAAAGATATAAAGTCAAATTATAAAAGTTTTTTATCAAATAAAACGTCAAATTTTGATAAATTATTCAAGAACCATTAGTAATAATTTTTTGTTTATTACTGGATGTAATTTTCTAATTAGGGTATAAAGAAAAAAAATTAGCATGAAGATGATAGAAAAAATGTTTTAACACACGATTTTTGTCCTTGATTTTTTAGTGGTTTATGTAAAACAAGGCTTGTGGGAAATATAATATTTTAACAAATTTTATCCGTGGCATATTGACAGAACTTGTAGATAAAATCTTGTACTGCGTTTTATTTTTACTAAATGTTTTTTGTTTAGAGATTAGAGATTATTAGAAAGGCTGGGAGGAGTCGGTCAATGTTTCACACTTTAATGAGAAACACCCTTTCATACATGAACCTGAGACCCACTTTGCAGAGCCGCAAGCAACTTGACCCAGATGATGCTCGTGCATCTCACCCATCGAGAAGTCTTTAGATTCTTTATTGAGACGCCGCATGCAATCCCAACATTTGCTCTGCGTGGCAGGCAATTTCCACAAACAAATCACACACATGTGATGCTTGACGGTCAATCAATTTGTTAGTCAATCTAGACACCCATCAGTCAAAAGACCAAAAAGCATAGCCGCAGCCATGACCCGACGATCTTCGAGCGCTTCCAAGGAGCATCTTTTTCTCGAGAGGGGTTTAATCGCCGTGTCACGCTTTGTTTCTGGCTAATGCGAAATTTTCAACACTAGAGATGTCGAATTGTTATCACTCCTTCGCGGCCCCTTCTTGACATTGTACCCGAATCTTTACGCGGTGGTCGTAGCTTGTTTTCAAGATTAATCACCGGTCATTGCTTAACAACAAAAGACGTCAAGCGCCGAGGTATTCTATCGATTTTAGGGGCACCGTTTATCCGGCGGAAAAAAGCGTGAGAAATAGTGCAAATGATCTCGTTGGTGACGCAACTAGCACTTGGTCCAGCATGATGACAGGCGTTTTCTAATTCGACCAGCTTACCTAAGCTAAGTACTTCTTAGCACACATCTTTGTGGTCCATTAAACCAACAACACCATTTCATTTCTTGCAAGTGGACAATTGTGGGCAGCTCGTGATTAATACTAAACCGCCGAAGCTTGCCACAAGTGAAGGCTGCTAATAGATTTTATCTGCTTTGCATTTTGCATGTTACCCCAGGTCGCCATAAATTTCTTTTATTTATTGCACCTTAATTACGGGAGTGGACAAGATGGAATCTCTGCTTCCTGACCAATGGTGGGATGGGATATTCTCCGGTGTTACTCGACGGGAGGCCTATTTTTTATAAGATTAAGACAAATCACCAGCAGCACAGTCTTGGTTGAATGACTACTTGGACCGTTCGGCTCTGGCGAAGGTATTTGCCTTAGCGGCTATGGAAAGTGCCATTCTTGTAGATGGCATCGGTCCTAACGTGGAAAATCTGCAAATCAACGAATTGCTAAAAGTGACTGTACGTAAAGTAATTGCGTTTTTGCGAAATTGCTCAGGTGCTTGAAAAGTCATAAAAAGTAAGCACTTTTCTTGGGAATATTCACTCATTTTGTGAATTAGCAGGACTAGAAGGAAAGTATAAAATAAAGAATTTGGCAACTGATTAAATCGTTGTCATTTCTATCTTCATTCCTAATAAATTTTATTACAGAGATTTTCTAGATTGCATTTTAATATCACTTTGGTATTTACTATGCCTTTTTTATTGTTTTTACATATTAAAGGCCAATAAAACAAACAGAATTTTATATGCATCTAAAAACTCAATAAAAGTGAACATAAATATCAAATAAAAACTTAATTATAATATGAATTTATATTTAATAAAATTGTTATGACAGCTAAATCTCACTTAAGTGATATTTAGTAATTGACTTAATAGCAAGGTTCGTATTCTCATTTGGGAGTAATTTATACTCTAAATAAGAAAACTTGGGTGAAATTAGAATTCGTTCACCTTCAGGGTTATCCCTTTTATTAAACTGAATGTCATTGGACTCATTTAAAAATAAACGTAATATATTTTACATTATATTTTTGAAGTATCCACAAATTTTATCGATTTTGTAATTTACTTATGTGTAGATAAGTGTAAAAAATTGTACATACTCTTGAAATTTATAAAGTGTTAATCAAATTTTATTGTGAAAAGAGACGTTTTTTATAGAACTAAAATATTGAATACATTTTTATTGAATTTTATTAATTATAAAAAAAACAAACAAAAATAAATAACTTATATTTTAATGAGGCATTTGCAGGCAGAAGAATATTTAAATTTTGTTCAAATTAAGTTGTTTTATGCACTATCTAATGTTAATCTATATCGTAAATTTGGAGTATCATTTTAGCAAATAAAAAATTCATATAGATAAATAATCGGACAGTGGAATTTATATTGATTGCAACTGGACCTTTGAGTGATCCATGAAAACACAATTAAAATTAGTTCAGTAGATTTTTAGTGAAGCATTTCCATACAAAAAGAATAGACAACAATGGGTTAGGTCGTAATTTTTTTCCATATTCAAAGGCCACATCAATGCGATTTTCAGGAAGGTAGTAGCGTACAAAATAGGTTTATAATATGAAGGTATAGATTAGTAAACATTAACAACATCAACAGTTTTCATTAGTCCAAGAAAGAGGTTGTAAAAAAGCAAAAAGGAAATGCAAAGCAGTTTTCTATGTAACCAAAGTTTAAAGCATTTCACACATTTCAATCTTATTTAAGCCATTTGCAGTTGACTAACAAACAATTTATATTTCTTTATACTACTGATGTTATGTTAAGGTTCATTTTTATGTCTTTTCGATGGCTAAAATATAAATGAGGTTAATCTTACTATATTCTCTTTTATCCCCTTGTAAAATAACCAAGAAATATAATTCCAGCTATAAATTCGCTAAATTTCCGTCATTTTTTATCGCAGGTAAGGAAAGCTAAACTCTGTGTTCTGTATTAACATAAAATGTAAAATCATTATTTTATATTCATGAAAAATTTAGCTGCGCATATTTTTAATATCACATTGAAATCGTAATTCTGGACTTTATTGGCTGTTTTCACTTTAATGAATTCTTTTAAATTAACGCAAACAAAACAAAATTTTACGAGTGATATGAAAATATTTCCTGAAATGCATCAAAACCATTATTGTGTAGATAAAATCGTACTTTACACTTTGTAGTATCAAATATTCAAAGCCGATAGAATAATAATACTCGTGGTTTTATGGAACGTCAACGATGTCTGTGACTAAGCTTATATAATCTCTATTTAATTTCTTGCATAAAATCTATTTCATAGGTCTTTGTAAAACTTGTACAATTGATACTGACGCTTTACAGTGTTACAGCCCGTATTTGATCCATAAGTTATTTTTAAAAAATTTCCGGGACGTTTAAAATAGTGAAAGATAGTGCGATCTATTTTAGTATAATTAAAATATATAAAATTTAAAAATAATGTTTTATTTGACTTCACTGCCACTGATATATCTTATTTTTTATTGAAATATGTTGTCCTCTGCTTGTGCACTGCTTTTGAAAAGAATAAGTTAAGAAAGTTTTTGAACCTGATGTATTTTAAAACCATTTAAAAATTTACAATTTTTTCTATCTTATTATAAGGGTAACATTTCGTTAAAAGTTTGGCTTAGATTTTATCCGAATTTTATTTAATTTTTTACATTATACAGATACAATCCTGTACCTACATAAGGCTGTAAAATATCTGCAAAGTGTTAAATTCCACACTTCCTCTTTCCAAAAATGTCACGTTTTTTCCGATTCAGTGATTATGATTAATAGTGACATATAACATAAATGCCTAAAGACAATAAACTGCGAATTCCAAGCCAATTCACATTAGTCTGCTGGTCATGCTATTGCAAAACCAATTAGAAATAAGTGAAACGTGTCAGAGCGAATGCGAATGCTTTCCACCCACATCAAGTACGACACCGCGGCAAGTGGTCGCACACCTCGAGCCATTCACTCGACATAGTTCTAGCCGCGATATTGATCGCGGATTAAACAGATGACCACACCTGTTATAATAGTTGCAACCCATTAAAGTTGATTAGAACGTGTACCTGTGCATGAGGGTTCATTACTCATCACCTCTGTAAGGGAAGACCCCAGACACCCGCGCACAAAGCTGCAATTTGTCCGATTGCGCCTAGGTACTATTGTATTAATTATATTAGAGGTACTAAAGCGTGATTTGTTTAAAGGTATGGTCGATTTATCGATGAATCAACCTTTAAGGAATTTCATAATCCACTTCTAATTAATTTGGTTAATTGCTGCAACTACTCTGCACCGCGATAGTGCCGCGGTAAGAGTCTTACCAGCGAAAAAACGGAGTGGCTGCTTGCGCTGGAAGGCAATCACTTCCGCAACCTGTTGTAAGATCAGAATCTTAAACAGCTCCTTCGATATGCACTAGCACAGTTATTCTGTCGGGTAGCAGGTTCGCGTTCTAACATTGTGTGAGCTGTTTCAATCGACGGGCTGTGGCTGTGCATAGAATCATGCACCTGAGCTATTTGAGCGGCATGGGAATGAAGGTGGTAAGACGGTGTCAAGACTATGGTCCCTGAGCCACTCAACTGGTGTGGCCTATTCTTGCGGATCTGTTCACCAGTGGTGATGACAGGAAACATGGAAGGCTAGTTATAGCCGCCGACAATTGCTGCTTCTAGCCTCTTCAGGTATATTAAGATGTTATGTTAAGGAAGTGAAAACCAAGCGGATGAAGCTTGTGCTCACTTTCCGGGCAAAACACTTTATTGCTTAGAAGTAAGAAAGTGAGCACTTGGTGGTTAATTTACGGGATTTGCATTTATAACCTGCACAAAATTACGCGAATCATGCTCCAAAGGTAAGTTCTGTGACTTTGAGAAGCTTACCGAATGAAATTTAGTGATATGCTTAAATTTTTAGCAAGTAGTTTCCAATTTTCAAGTTTTTATTATAGCAGTTATTCAAAGTCGAAATATTTTGCACTTTTATACTAAAATCTTTAATAGACCTTCTCATATCAAACGAACAAATACTTCTATGAAGGTACTTTTTAAAATAATTTACCTTAGTTTTACTAAAAACAGAGTATGAAATATTAAATTACAATTTTGGAGTACAGAGGTAGAATTGTGAAGGTCATTGTGTTAGTTATGAAATGAAATAATATAATTAATAGATTTCCAAAAAATATTTTAAAAATCATTGTTTACCTCACAAAATCATAAAAATCAATCGTTTTCAATTTTTATTTGCTGTCTGCGACTACTTGCCTTAAATACGTTCATTGATTTGTTTTTCATGAACCAAAAACATAAGTTTACAGATTAAATTGAAGTATGAAATATGTCTGATGCGAGTCCAATTTGAGAACACAGTTCTATTTTTTTATTTGTTTTTGGTTGGGTGGGAAATAAAAGAATAATTTTCCCAAATTCAATTTAAATAAATAAAATATTTTGTTAATTTATAATGACAAATTTTGTAAAACAGAAAATATGGAATAAATCAATTTTAAATTATATTGACATTTCAGCCTCTATTTTATTTAGAGATTAGATTAAACTTTTCATCGATTGCGTATATACTAGACTATTGTTTATCACAATTAATTTGCATTGCAACATTCCATTAAAATCTCAGTTTTTCAAAGCAAGTGCGGGGATACATTTTGTGGTCTTATTGCATTCCTAATCTAGGAACCCATAAATCGCCACTTGCGCCGACAGCCAGATATCCCTGCGATTAATCATAATCCCGCGTCTCTGCGTTTAACTTAGAAGCGTCGTCCGGCAATTGGTATTCAGCTCAGGCAGGAATTCCACGCAACTTGCTCGCGGCTTAGTTATTTTCTTGTATATACTTATTTTTTTAGAATAGAAAAAGACGCAGGCGAATTGGGCGATTGTATCGTCGAATCGACCATAGTGGCCATTTGGAGGCATGAAAAGCGCGACTGGCTCGCGGCTTAATCTAGCGCACTGCGTCTGTAGTTGGATTTTTCGCGGTTCGCGTTTAACAGTTCTGTCGTAAAATTATTATGAAACGAATGCGCGTATTTGTCGGCAATTGGCCGGTCATTGAGAATGCGAAAATGAAATGGAGAGTTAGCTACGGCAGTAAAATAAATTCGAAGGAGTCATGAGCCATTGTGCACGCACCTAATTTGGAGTCGGCTAACGTCCTCGCTTTCGCGAGCTGCGTTGAAGTATTGTTTAATTAAATTAAATGGTTATTAATAATGCGCATAAGCACGACGAACCGGAGGCAATCGTGGCCTATGCGATTTATTACCGACATGATGGGGAAATACGACGATTTCTCGGTAAATGACCTCCTACAATTACACTAATCGATGTAATTCGTCTTAAAAAATGGCTCTAAAATATTTTGATGTTTTCAATAGGAAATTTTATATGGTGAATGGCATTTTACAAAGGGGAGATCAAGAAGTTCATATAATGCTCAAGACGAAGAGTGAAGGAAAAATATACTTGGAATTATCGTCCCTTTCAATATAAACTTCTTCAATCCCTCTCAACATAATCCTCAATTCCTCTCAACGTAATCTTTAATCTTATATGTCTACATTTGTTTGAGTTTATTATAACCTTCAAAAAATTGATATGGCCTTTAAAGGGCTGAAATTTCATTTTAAAGACAGATTACATACATAAGGTCAATTCCATTTTTAACTAAGAGTTTAAATTACAGGTGCTTCTATACAGTCACCAACATCAAGCACACAATCAACAACATCTCGACCAACACGACATGGTCTTACATCACAAAATCGCGATAGTAAATTGATGAGTCTCCTGGCGGCTCGACGAAGTGCTCTTCAACAAACTCGTTTCCGGACACATCGACGTGTTGTTACCACAAATCGAACAACAATCGAGACGACTTCTAAAAGTCCTTCTGATCCTCGGAGTACATGCGAACGGAATTGCACGAAAAATTTCACACGTCGTACAACAGCCAGGTGTATTCAACGGTGTGTTGGACCTGGAAATTCAACAACAACTCCAGCACCATCTGTACGAACGAAAGTTGACGAAAAGGATAACAACGAAATCCTTTTCACTGATGAGTCCTCTCATGGATTCTTTGTTGTTACCAAAGAGCTCAATGACACTACCAATCATATTTCGGATGGAGTTAAACCTTCAGCTTCTTCCACCGAGAAAAATAACAAAATTAAAACAAAATTGCGACCACCGTTGTCCATTGAAGAGGTGGACATGAGGCCATATGTATATTTTGGACAGAAACTACCACCGCTCAAACCTACTGCCTTGAAGATAACTAAAGTTAGTGATGAACATCCAAAAATTTTAGAGGTTTCCTCGATTGTAAAGCCGACTGAGAGGAGTAAGGTTAGGAATAGGTTTAACCCAAGGGAGCGAAATATAATAGCCTACAATCGAAGGCATGGTCTAGGAAATTTCACCAGGCAGATCGTGTTCACCAGTACCAATAGGCCTGTCTTCGGAATGCTCAAAAGTAATTCTGAGGAAAAGTTTTTCAAAGAAGTTGCACAGGAAGATCACTCACCAATTACAATACTTGCTAGAAGTCCACAGGCAGAGCTATCTAAGATACAAGTATCAACAGATAATGTAGAAAAGGCTATCGAAGTTACAGAACCCAGTGGCAAACAATCCCAAGAATTTAGTCCAGTAACGTTGATTCTCGAAAATTCGACACCTTTAATAATTAGTGTAATTGAGGGCGATGAAACTAGTGAAGGACAATCAACTGATATGTATCAAGAAACTAGCAATATCCACACAAGCACATCTGCTTCAGCTCCTTTTATAGCACCTTCAAACTCAGTTAATGCGACTTCGCCAACATCGAGCACCACAAAATTAGTAACAATACCAACAACTTCACAAACATCTTCAACAACTTCAATGTTAACAACGAAAGAGACACCTTTGATTACAGAAAAGGTCTTAACACTTTCTAGTACTGCAGTACCGGCTTCGTTGTCTACTTCTAAAATATACACAAAAACTACAATACCGCCATCTATTCAATCCACAGTAAATCCCAAAAACCAATCAGTACCATCAACGACGACTTCGACATCTACAACAACATTAGTTAATTTAAATACCCCTAATAAATCGAATGTTAATAATTCTTCTGAAGAAAAAAATTCAACATTATTTACTCCTTTGGACTTTTTGGCTACATCCCAAGATCAGAATCAATCAGTTAAAGATGTAGAGGATTCAGAAATTGAAGGCATTGTTCTTGCGAATAACGAAGTAACTATGGAAATGAGTCGCATTAACACGGCTACTTATGTCCTGGCAGGACTTGGAATGTTCCCGGTGGCCATTATCATCCTTTATGTTACTCGGACATTGCTGCTCAGAAGGCGCTCTAAAAACGACGATGGTTTGGATAACTACATTACAGACCAGCAACCCATCAGTCCTGTACAAAAAATGGATAGTTTGGAAGAGACAAAGAGCGAACAGTATTCGATAATTAGTAGTTATCAAGAATTTGATAGGAAAAAGTTGCGCTTCAAAAGTCTTTTAGGAGAGGGAAATTTCGGGTAAGTATAGACATAGAGATCCAAGATCACAAATTTTCCAATTTTACTAGAAAAGCAAAAGTCCTGAAATCTTAATTACATGCTTATTATTCATTTTTAGGCAAGTTTGGAAGGCCGAAGCTGACGACCTGTCGGGTCACTTGGGAACTACGAGGATCGTTGCCGTGAAAACTGTCCGATCGGGTAGTAGCCAGGCTGGACTCAAGGAGGAAGCAGACATAATGCGGAAGTTAGGGTCCCACCCAAATGTGGTGACCCTACTCGGTGCTTGCATTGAAACTGGTGACTTTTTATTCATCAAAACTTTTCATGCTTTCTTCACTCTTTTTTCATATTCACAATCTTTCAGAGCCTCATCTTCTTATTATGGAGTACGCTATGCGAGGACGCCTATTGTCTCTTCTCAGAGCCGCGAGAAGTGCTACCAATATTCTGCCGGCATCGGTACCCGGAGGAAGGAGTCTAGCTCCTCTATCGCCGAGAACCTTAGCGGGTTTCGCCTTGGACATTGCCAGGGGTATGGAATATATAGCCGAAAAGAAAGTAAGTATATCATTAGTCAATCAACCTTAAACTACATGATTTCTTGCAGATTGTTCATAGAGATTTGGCAGCAAGAAACGTGCTGTTGGATCACAACGGTGTGTGTAAAATATGCGACTTTGGAATGTCTTTGGATTTGGAAGCCGTCAAAAAAACACAAACTCCAACTAGGAAGGCCGAAGTAATGAGGTCACCTAGTAGTGTAGAACACAGATTACGTTTGGATATTGGAGCTCGATTAACCACCCACTGGAATAATGTCCACAATAACTATAATGTGAACCATGAAAAGAAGCAACATGACTCCATAAGTAAACGTCCAGCTCTACCTATCCGTTGGATGGCACCTGAAGCTTTGCAATACCACATTTTCTCCACCGAAACGGACGTCTGGGCGTTCGGCATAGTTCTTTGGGAAATTGCAACGCTAGGTAATTAAACGCTTAACTTTTTGCATTTCAAATAAAATAATATATAAATAAAATAGTCAAACGGATGAATGAGACTTATTGAAGAACATAAACATTTTTTTCACATATATGATTTTGGTATAATATATTAAAATGAATAAATGTCCTTTGAAGGTTGTACTCCGTATCCAAACCTCTCTGGCCGTGAAGTTGTTCGCTGTGTTCCGAATGGTGCTCGACCTGATCTTCCGAAGGATGGGCGACCAGAGTTCTACGACCTTATGAGTCGGTGCTGGCACAAGGATCCACGACAACGGCCCACCTTTAAGGAAGCGCGGATCGAAATTTCACGAACCATTTACAAATGGGTCGACGATGATACCGCCAATTCGGACTATATGGACGTCAGCGGCTTCAGCGAGGACATGGAGCACGGGATGGTCTATTTCAATCGGAGAATCTCCGAATTCGAATGTGACATTTAGCATTCCACGTAGGCATGTTTGTCTTCAGTATTAGCTTCTTTTACGCACACATCCGTCCAGAAGTCTCGTAGTACGATAGAGGACATAGGGTTCTATTAACGTGTTATCTCTGACACTTGTAAATATAATAATTATATTTCGTAGTTGTAGGAATCTTTATTTTTAAAAAATTCGTTTGTTTATACATAAATATTTGTTTGCGTCGTAGAAATTTCTAGTCTACTGATGATTTTTCGTTTCTCAACCATTTTTGACTTTTCCATTCAAAATTATAAGCAACATATGAATTTTTATTAACAACACTTTTGATCTTTTCTTGAGGAATTAAATTATTGTTGATAATTGTCAAGATAATTTTATTTTTATTTACCCTACCCCTTTATTGCCCAGAACATTACCTAATACGAAATACAATTTATTACAATATGAAAAAGATATTTCAAAAACAAATTTAGCTGAATGCCTTGAATATTTTTGGAAAGATATGTTTTTGCCGCAATATAAAAATAGTCATACTACAATATGTAGCACAAAATGTTTTACACAATCGTAAGCAAGAAGATAATGTTGAGAGAATTTTTAGAAGTGCAATTAAAGTCAGCTTAGATAAATTAACAAGTTTACAGACAATAGTAAAAGTTAGTTATATAAACTTCGTGTATAACAATTTGACCAGAATAAACTTAAGATTCCGATGTCTCTTAATAAAATCTCTTACAGTAAGATACGTGTAACTGCGAATTTTTTATACTGAGTCAATTGAAAATAACACTTGCTACAATTCTATTTTTTTTTACCAACTCTAGATTCTCGTGAAAAACATTTCTAAAATTTACATTTAATAATGTAAATTTTTTATCTTTTCTGTTTTCATCTAATGGCACTGCTTATAGTAATAGTATAGTTTTAAATTTTTGGGATTTGGATTTGGATACTTCTAGTGACAGGTTTTATGTATTTATCCTTCTATTAAATTATCTGAAAGTGTTTAAATACTGCGTCTGCGTATACAAAAAGTGCAATCCTTTGATAATTAGGTTAACTAATTAAATAACAATTTCTTCAACTTTTCTGATAATTAGTAGAATAGTGATAAAAAATTGATTAACGGTTCGATAAGTCTGTAATTAGTGAATAGGCGGCCAATTTTAAAACCATGGAAGCCAAATTCTTTGTTCTTATAAAAAATGATTAATTTAATTTATTCAAACTGCAAAAGCATGCCTAAAGATCTTTCCTATTCCCTGTGTTTTGAAAATCCAGAATTCAAATTTCCTTTCTCTAACAGGTATAAAAAATTCAAGCTTGATTTCTAGATTCTATAATTGTAAGGACTTTGGTAAGTTTAATCAACATTCATCATTGTTTGAATGTTTGTAAAGTTATTCCGTAGACAATCTCTTTCGATTGTTTAAGAAGCCATATTTTTCCCTAAGCGCGAGCATATCAACTTTAACGGATACGAATAAAACTAGCAATTCTGTTCAAATATACTACTGTTATTAACGTATGATGTTATTAACATACTGCTATTAACGTATGATGCTCTCTATAAAAGGATAAATATCAAACAAATGCAAAAATAGGTACAGCAAAATATTTAGTAGGATCCCGCTTTGCCTAAATATTAATTTTCTGTATCCAATCATAATGGAAGTTCAACTACGCTTTGCAGCCCTTTCTAGTATTGTACTATATCACTTTTTTTTTGATTTTCTCAGTCCCTTAGGTGTATGATAGTGCCTAAATAGGATGAAACTGGCGTTTGTTTTGTGAATTTTTCTGCTAACGCTTCTACTGCTTGCCGATTTGTGATTTGTTCTGTTATGAAGGCCCTTGTTAGTTGTCTAGACAGATTTTCTATTTGGTTACAGAAAACTGCTAGTGGTCTAGAGCCCTGTTTGCATGCTCTTAATTGGTTCATTATTGCGTCGACCGATAATTTAGTTGAGAATTTTTGTCGCAGTACATCTTGGAGTTCGGATAATGTTTCTAT
>MNCL01000318.1:0-73840 GCA_001932985.1 Proctacanthus coquilletti
TGATTAAATAAGAAAAGCAATGCGTGCCGCAAATGTTCTTTTTCAGGTACGAAACTCGACATGATCACTGTACGATAAAACAAAGACGCTAGTTTTTGGCGGACTCAACTTTTGTGTGTTTGTCGTCTAATATCAGACAAACAAAATGGCGTCTGTGTCAAATTAGTGGCCTGCGTTCTTTTTGCTGGCGCCATTTTTTCGTTAAACCGGCAACAACTTATACATACACCTGGTATATCAAATGAGTTTAGTGAATTCTTGAAGTCTAACGGCATCCAGGGAGGCTTTCGGCTCCGCACACACCTGAACAAAATGGTGTGGTCGAGCGTAAAAACCGAACATTGGTTGGAATGGCTCGATGCCTCATTATACAGTCCGGACTGCGTTGTTCTGGAGTGAAGCTATTTTTGCAGTGAACTCCATAAGGAATAGATGCCCAACGGTTACATTTATCGGGCAAATTTGAAAATTTTCAGAACTTTTAGAGAAACAGCCTATGTACTAAATAAAGATAAAGGAAAGGATAAGCTGAGACCAAAGGCAGCAAAAGCAATTCTCGTTGGATACGCAACTGAATCAAAGGCGTATAGAATTTATGTGGTGAAACGAAGAAGATTGTAATATCAAGAGAAGTTGGTTTTCTGGGTGAGATGTGATATCCTCCACATAAAGGAGACATAATCCCTCACGATACTCAGACTGGCTGTCACAAGCTATTAACAGGAAAACAGACTGATTCATTGGGCGACTTAGAGATCAACGAAACTGAAGTTGGAATAAATAACTCAGTGGAAGTTACGACAGAGTTGAGAAAAGGTCGAGGACGTGCAAAATTTATCAAATCAGGAGGCCGGAGAAGGCCGAATAAAGAATGTAATTATGTACCAACAACATATAACCGTTGTGACTCATCATCAGGATCAGATTTTACACCTATATCATCAATTACATCTATCGTATCAACAGAAGTCAGTCCAATGGCTGAAGCACCACGACTTGGGATGTATTGAAGAATAAGAGGATGACATTTTTCATGAAATACCAACACAAGACACTAATGAAAATGCGAAATATTTTGATGAAAAAATAGAAATAATCGAATACGCGTTTAATGCGGACATTAAGTTTAAGGATGCAATTACTGGTCATGATAGTATAATAATAAGAAGAGAACCGAGAAATAGCAAATTGGCTACTATGTCTCAGCAAATGTTAGAAAAATTGAAACACGATAGCATTTGTCTACTTTAAAAGCACCTTTGTATAGGCTGAAGCAAGCCGGACTCCAATGGAATATTGAAGTAAATAATGTGCTTACAAGATTGGGGCTAATACGATAAAAATCGGATTCCTGTATTTATTTTGCTCGAAGAAATGAGCAACTTTTGCTCATATCAGTTTATGTGATAATTTATGTGATATTTTCTGATAATTTCCAAAGATATTAACTGTATATCATTTATTAAAATGGAATTATCAACATATTTTGATATAAAAAACTTTGGAAGGGCACAATACTGTCTTGGGCTTGAGATAAATCAAAGTTCAGAAAAACTCACCATTAAACAATCAAGCTATATAAGAGAATTGATCAAAAGATTCAAGCTAGCAAATGCGAATTCCGTAACAACATCATTGCCAGTAGGAGCAAAGTATACAGGAAGGGAAGAATCATCAGATGAGTTAGTAAATTTACCCTATCGTGAACTGATCGGTGGCTTTATGTACACAGCAGTTGCAACCAGACCGGATATAGCACATGCTATTAGTTTCCTTTCCTAGTTTAACCATTCACTAAGCAACACTGGGGTTTGGCTAAACGAGTTTTGAGGTATAATATCGGGACTCAAAGTGTTGGGCTTGTATACAGTAAGACACCCAAGCACATCGATGGGTTAACATAGTATAACCCACTTGGGATAACAATTTGTCGGATCGTATACCGGGTTTGTACTTTTACTAAGTAATGCTGCAATAAGCTGCAAGTCTCAAATCCAATGGACTGTAGCTTTATCATCCACTGAATCTGAATATATGGAGATTACGGAAGCAGTCAAAGAGGTGATATATTGATCAAACTTTGCAATTGAAATTGGTTTGAAAGATTTGAAACATTTAATGATATACAATGACAATCAAGGGACCAAACTTCTCGTCGAAAATCCAGTCTTTCATCAAAAGACAAAGCCCATTCATTTGAGGTATCATCTTGCAAGAGATGTCATTAAAGAAGGACTAATCAAGTTAAATTACCTAAATACTAATGCTGATATTCTAACAAAACTACTGGCTACTCAGAAGCATTGTATTTTTGTGCATGAACTTGGACACAGGAATATCCAAAATAAAGTACTTATTGAGGGGGGTGTTGAGATGTATATGTCTATGATGACATTCATACTTCTTTTTATCTTTTGGTAATTATGGATAAGTATGATATTACCAATAAATTTTTAAACCCACAATTTGTAAAAGGTGAATTTTGGAGTCATTTTGACTTCTGCTCAAGATCTCGGACTGTGTAAAACCAAATTATTGAATTTATTAAATAAATAGATGAACAACGTTTGTTATTGGTTTCAATTTCCTGCGCGTAGTGTATTAAGAGGATTCAAAGGTACTATTTGTATTTTTGTGATGCGAGCTACATATTTCATAGATTAAAGGACCTTAAACGAGTAGAAGTGCAAAAATTATTATTAGGGCGCAGTCTCTTATCGGATTATACGTGAGCCGTGGGATTCGGCTTCAAGCGGTCTTGGAAAAAAACGTTGCCGTCGTACACCTAACGGTCAGAAAGAAACTCCGCGAGTAATCGAAAACCAATAGAAAACGTTGACTCGGTAGTGCAAGCAGGCAGCACATTAAGAAAAAGTTGTGTGAGGCGCAATACCTACTACAAGCAGAAAGCAACAGCAGGAACTAACCGACGTTCACGTGAAAAACAGCTTCCCTTTTAAAGACGTGAAGAATTTTTGGACCGATTTAACGGGGAAAGCGCTAAGCAGTTTTCAGGCTGGGTGAAACACTTTGAAGATATTGCGACTGCAGCTGGGACGATATTTGCAAGTATCTGTAAGTTATGCAATTGCTAAGCGCCGCAGAAGAGCTGGCTGTTGAATTAGCAACGCGCCCTCTTTGCTGAAAACTTTTGAAAGAGTTCGAAAAAGTTACGAACAGTATTAGCGTACATAAAAAACTGGTCACTAGGAAATGCTTTCATTTTGTAGAGTACCTTTCTCATTTAAACAGATTTCGAAGCAAAAATATTGACAAAGTTTCTCTAGTCGAATACATAATCGCACAGAGACCTGATGATAATTTCAATAAAACCATATGGTTTGAAGAACAAAACCTAATTTTTAACTTAAGGTCTATCCGACCAGACGCAGGCCTCGGTTAAAAAGCCAGTTAAGCGAGATAGCCAAGCTGCCGCCGCCCAAAAAACAAGTTAATTGCAAAGCTAAGTGCTATAATTATAGCTCACTTTCATACTTTACTGCCGGTTATCCCTATAAAACGAAAGGAGCACATTATTCGAGTTGTGGATAGTTTGGTCACATTGGCCCACAGTATTCTAAAAGTGGAAGGCCCAAAATGAAAGGGGTAAAAATACAAGCGGTGCAGTCCAAGTAAATGTAGTAACCATACCAAAAATACATGTGACTGTAGTCCTTTTTGGTGTGGTGTATATCATCATGAACACGGAATTTACAATCCTTAACAACGGTCAGAAATCTAATTTTGTAATCTTAAGCAAGCGTGAAACAATGAATATCACGCTATGCTCTCTTGATCTGATATAGCATATTGAAAGCTGGAAGAAATAAATGATAGAAATCAGAAATCCAAAGTAAACCAACTGATCACGGTACAGGGAAGTGTTGAGCTCTGAGGCTATAGCAGAAAATCTCGCAATCAATGCCGTTGAGGATATAGGTACTACAGTGCCCTAGAAAGGACACTCGTATATAATAATGAAACATCGTGCACTCAAGCAATGCTCCAAATGTCCGAGCAATTCAATTCTGACTCAGAGTGGGAAAGCAGGAGTTCTCTGTAAGGACAATATAAAAAAGAGGTAAAATTGGCCAAGTTGTCATGCTGGAAAAAATTGTGCACCGAGACTGAAAACACCAGGGATTCCGCTAGGATCCACAAGATGCTAACCAGAGATAGAACTATACAACTAGGATCTCCAGCTTCCAAATGGGGAATACGGAGATTATGAGATCTCGATAGGAGAAATTACTGGAAACCCGTTTCTTGGTTGCATAGATGCAAACGAAGGCATTATGAATGACCCACACACCTGAGGCACAGAACTAATGCACGGCTAAATCCCTAATTTCTGAGAAAAAATTAAAAATAAATTTTAAAAAAATGTACGCAATCTGATTAAATTTAAAGCTATTCAATACGTTAAAGTTAATACAAAATAGAAGTAGTAGTAATAGTACTAGTAGAAATTCACCACATCAGGTTAGCATCACCCAAGACAGATTTTTTCAAAATGATTATTAGTTCTATTTTTCACTAACTGTTTCCTTTTTACGTTGATCCACCAATATCCAAATCTCTAAATCGTTAATGTTATTCGCCAAACTCAATGCAAGGGTAAGTTTAAGGCACTCTCGCCCTTTTATTGGTGAACATTCGCATAGAAGTTTGCGGCGTCTTTAACCTTCCACGGTACAAATGTACTGCCAAGTGTTACACTACGTGAAGTTCGAAGTTCCGCAATTGAATTTATAATTGAATATTCATCGCTCAATGTTTCCATTGTATGTTTTATTGTTTTATACAATTATCATTTTCTTGAGTTTTGTTTGAATTATTGAGGGTTTATTTCACGAAAAATTAACTCGGAGTTATTGACATTTTGCAGCAAATTCTTTATTCGCTTGTATTTTATATGGCAATTCCCTCGTATGGACAGTGGAAAGTAATCGGGACTTTACATCCTTCTCGCTCTTGTTTGCGTTCCTTCTTTTACATAAAGTGTGGTTATGTTGGATTATTTAATTCTGTGAATTTCATGTGGTAGTTTCACTTCCGCCGTATTCTACGCGTTTTGGAATCCAATCCAAGGAACGGCTGTCATGAAATTTGATTACGTATACTTTCATACATTTTGGGTTACAGTGCGACTTTGGGCAGATTATAGGAGGGATTTAGAATAGGTAGGTAGTGACAGTTTAATTTCATTTTATTTACATTATGGGCTTGTATAAGATATTTAGTTCTTTGATAACATCCTTGAGCTAGTTTTAAAATTCTGGATCGTGGAAAGTTTTGTGCTATTATTCTGCCTTGACAGGTAGTATCAATAATGGAAGAGTGTTATTCACGTGTTTTTGGGGGTCTACTTTACACAACTAATTATTTCATTGAATGATAGATATTGGATGGCTCGGTAGAGAGTTTTACAGTTCCATTTTATTCAGAGAGTAATAATGCTCTCTATTGTAGTCTACAACTACTCGAGTGTCGGGTTAATTATTTATTTTTTTTAGTATACATTGGGAAGCGGGTAGACTTTTAATAATTGGTAGTTGTCCTTGAACTGTAGAGGTAATATCAAGAGGAAGATAATTTTGTTTTCTAGTATTGCTGTTTGGACGTCATTGATTTGGTAGATTTTTAGCAATATATTTTTGCTTTGTTGTTTGGGAGTCTTAAGGTTTTTGGAATTTCTTTTTGAATTGCACTCAAAATTGTTATGATCTGAAAGGTGATGGTGGCTAAATATGTCAAGAGAATTTAGGCGTGTTGGTACTTGAGCATCATAAGGGTGGTAAATAACACCAATGTTTCGAGTTGTAGTGTTATATTGTACAGGAGCTCTTCCGTAGCTAATTTATTACTTAGTGTAAATACTTTCTCTAATTTATTTTCGATGTGTATGAACTGCTCTTTGATAGTGTAGCGAGTTTTATTGAAAGTATTTACTTTCGTTTCTACTATAAAAGTTTGATTCCTGATTAGTATTTCAATAAGTGATTGCTGGCCATCATATTTAGCGTTATTCTCGTTTAGAGCGCCGAGTTATGGAACCATTGAACAGCCCCCTCCCCCTATATGGGTTATTCACAGAGTTTAATATTATGGCGTTTTCTTTTAATTCGGAAACGATAGATTTTAATTGAAACGTTACATTGTCACAGATTGGGAGTTTATTGTGATAGTTTTTGATTTTCTCAATTAACGAGTTTTTCGTATTATAACTTTTAATCTTTGTATTTTTATCGTAAAACTTTTTCATTTTTCCTTTGCGCCTATTAGTGTCTCTCTCGCGATTTGGAGGCTATGTTGTAGACGTGCTTTTTATTCGTTACTGTAGCTTTCATAATTATAAGTGACTGTTGGCTTAGCTTTAACCGCTGAGGATATGTTGGGCGGAAACCTATAAGGAAGTTAATACGGCGAATAGTTAATACTGGCACGCGAGGTGGTATTATGCGCGAACATGGCGTATAGGATCCATGCATCCCAAGTAAGTGGATCTCTAAATCAGCGAGATTCCTGTGACTTTTTTCGGGTGCTCCGTTCATTTATGGGTGGTACGAAGTCGTCTGGAACTTCTTGACTTGTAACAATTTTCCCATTTGTGTAAAAACTTCGGTAAGGAAGTTGGTTTCTTTATCTGTTAGTAGAGATTCTGGTATGCCATGTCGAGACACAGTAACGAATCAGAATGCTGTACTACTACTTAGTTTTTTTGCCCTTAGTTTTGTACTGAACACGTATTCTTTTACAGTTTTCGGTAAATCAGCCTGTGTTCTAAGAAGTATAAATTATTTTACTGTCCTGAAATAAAATAGCAGCGTTCGTACCTTTCAAGGATCATGTTCGTCATTGCATATTTTTTCATTTTCATGCGGGATTTAATGCAGCGGTAACGACAAAGAAACTTTGCGGTATTTATGGAGATGTATGGTGATTATGAGCTCTTTGATAGGCCTCGAATTAGACGAGCAGTTGAATTTGATAATGACACCTTATAATCTGTAGTGGAATCTGACCCGAGATTAAGTCTACAAGAATTATCGAGGAGCCTTGGGTCCACATGGTCAACTATACAAAGGCACTGCGCGAAATTGGTATGTAGGTATGAAATATGGGTACCCCATAACAAGGATCTTCGTCGATCAATTTGCACTTCATTGCTATCCAGATCTCATTAGATCCATTTCTTAGCAGAATCGTTATTGGAGATGAAAAATTGATCCTTTACGATAACATGAAGCGTTCTAAGCAATTGCTTTTTGCAGATCAAACCCCAGTACCAATCCCTAAGCCAAATTTATCACTGAGAAAGGTGATACTGTACATTTGGTAGGACAGTAGTGGCATACAACTCGGTTTCTTATTACGCGTTAGATGCGTACCGTGTAAAAGAAAACCGCGTAAAAAAAGGAACCAAATAAACAAAATACACCGAGTGTTACGTGTGCGCGAGAGACCTTGCGCAATTATATGGGGAGTGTTAGATAACGTGTAAGGACGGTGAGGTGAGGGTGGTTTTGCTTTAAACTCAAGAGTGTTAATGTCTCACTTTATTTCACACTCGGGATCGCCGCCAAAATCACTAAGAACTAAGAATTCGCGTTGCCCCGACTTACTGAATCCCGTACAACATTCGATTTTTATTTTATTCAACGCCGGACTTTAGTATACAGGCATAGTTGTTCACTCTGTGGCTCTAATTATTCGTTCCCAACTCCAGGCACTTACTTTCGGCTCCGGGTTCTAGGCACTGACTATCTGCTTTCGGCTCTAGACACTGGCTGACTTGACCTGGTCGATCTCTGGTCAAATTATTTTGCCTAGCCCACATTTTGGGCCAATGTACTTAAGCAAGTTCATCTATCTGGAGCGTTGCCCGTGGTTGCCGTAAACACTTAATTTCTTGCTCATCCCAGAGGTATTTGACCGTTGGGGTGTCATTTGAGTGCAATTTTACGCATGTCTCGAAGATTGCTTCGAGGGGGCGAATATGTAAATCGCTCGACAGTGTTTTGGGTCTTCGCTTGCAACCTGAGCTGAATTTGCTTGTCCCAGAATTCTATGTGCATTCGAAGTCACTTTGGATTGCGTTAAGTGCAAGGTTTGCTGGAATCGCCCAAAGTCCGTTGCCGTCGGGTTGTAACCCGATCGCGCAGTATGCACTGTTTGTGAGGTCGGGGAAACACTTAAGATCGTAACTTAAGTTGTACGATTGTTTACGTTTGTATATGCGAGTTTTCCTGAACTGGACTAAACAATGGTAACACGAGTGAAAACAGATTTGAAGAAAAGTAGAAAACTTGTGTTAAACTAAGGCAAAGTACACAAAAACCAATTTTAAATATAAAGATGCATTCAAAATGTGGATCAAAATATAAAAAAATTTTAAAAAAAATCGACATTTATTCACTGTCGCTGTCTTGTGTACGACGAATTCTTTTCCTGAATTGGAACAAAATCAGTTTCGTCGCTCAAAATTTTTCCTGTCGTTTCTTTTTCTGTAATATATTTAAAATGATTAGAATATTTATATCATTTAGTTTTTCTTTTTTTAACGGAAAGTTACCTTTTATTTTTTCCTTTAACAATTCCTGGTGGCAAGCCATGCAATTCTTTATAACGATAAGGATAAACAAATGATCTACCTATGTTCACTTTTATTTAAACAAAACGCAGAAATTTTACTTAAATTTGTTTTATTGTATCGCCGCTAACCAAATAATAGCGCTTTTCACTAAGACTGAATATCCAGAATTGATCTTTATTTTTAAGATCTAACTAACTTAAATAGTAAAAAGAATACTTCCAAAAAATAAAATCAGACAAATTTACAAAAATCAAATATTCATTAAATAGCACAGACAGTCCTTTCTCCTCAAGGTCTCATATGAGACGACAAAGAATTTGTCTCAATATTAATGATTTAGGTTTTATTACAAGAAGGAGAAAGGATTGTCTGTGCTATCGCTGAAGCTGCACTAATTACACCAGATGTCTACAACCAGTCATAAACACGTTAATATTGTGTTCATCCATGTTCATAGATTTTGCAAAACGCAACTTTCCCAGATTATATAATAAAATAATAAAAAAAAATATTTTTATTACTTTATGAATTAAATTACGATTAAGCTTTCGTGTTAAATACAACGTGTTATAAACCGTGTAACAGTAAGTAAAACGTGTAAAAAAAGTCCGCGTAAAACATGGAAAAAAACCACGTAAAAGTTAATTGCGTAAAAAAACCGTGTAAAAAGAGACTTAAGTGTGAATTACACCTTCGAGTTGTTGGAGAAACAGTTACTGCTGAGTTGTATTGTCAACAATTACAACGGCTGTATTCAGAACTGTTGAAAAAGGAGGCATCTTTAGTCCCCAGAAAAAGTGTAATACTGGATCATGACAGTGTCCGATCCCATACAACGAAACTCACTCGGGAAAAAAACAAAGAATTGCAATGGGTAGTTTTTTCACACCCGCCATACTCACCAGATATTGCTCCGTCTGACTATCATTTGTTCAGATCTCTGGAGCATTCTTAAAAAATAAAACATTCATTTCTGTAGAAGACGTAAGGAGGCACCTTGAGTCACATTTTGCTTCATGGACCCTGGATTTCTATAAGAAGGGGATTGAAAATTTGCAGAAAAGATAGCAAACTGTCCTTGATAATGGTGGAGATTATATTAAAGATTAAGAAATAAAAACTTGATTTTACTACAAAGTTTGTTTTAGATTTCAAAATAATTGATTACTTATATCCGGCTGTAATTTTAATCGATGTTGTTTTAAACGGTCGAAAACTAAGATTAATTTTAAATTGTGATCCTTAAGATTATAGTTCCAGGTAATTATGTCGTCTATCTATATAGAAAGCAAGGGAGACTTTGCAACCCGTTAGTGCATTATTCATTAGCATTCGAAATGTGACGGGTGCTCCTTTTAATCCAAATGACATCCAATTGTAATGATAATTCCCAGCAGGAATGTTAAAAGAAGTATTTTCTTTATCGTGTTTGTGCATGGGGATTTGATGGAATTGGTACTCATATTTCCCTAACTGATCTAAAATATCTGTAATACACGATAACGGGTAAGCATCCTCTAGGGTGACTTCGTTAATTCTTCTGGAGTCTACCACTACGCGCCATCGTTTTCTTCCCGTTTCTTGGGAACCAGTAGCACGGGCGAGTTACTTGGACTGATGATGTCATGGGACAACATATCTTGAATTTACCTATATATTTCTTTTCTTTGTGGTACCGGTAACAGGTATGGTTTTACGTAAATACCGTAATTTGCTTGCATAATATCGGATTTATATAGATCTTTCCAGCTAGGGGATATATTGTTGTACGGAATTTTAATTTTTTCTTCGTTGGTGTTCGTCATAAGAACTTTGGTGAATTATCCAAGTATCGATTAGTGTATTTGAGATGTTTTTAATGTGGCTTTTCCAAACCTTCGAAGTAACAGCAAAAATTATATTCATTATAGTATTGATATATGTGACAATGATAACATTATTGTTAAATTACGAGCACAAGGCTAACAAAGTTACCCTCAAGTATACGCCATTTCAAAACAAAAGGTGTCTCTTACAACAACAATGCACTTTGCGGCTGTCACAATATAAAGTAATATATATATAAAAACAAATATATATATGTATATAAACAAATATTAATCATTGAATCATTGTTCTATTGCTTTTCAAGATATTCTCCGCGATGATCGATATACTTTTGCATACGATTGAAACAATTTTACGTATTCACTGGCTGCTACAAATATAGTAAATACACAGGGGTTTTACCCTGCAGCATAGTTTTAGGAAAAGATATACCTACAAAATGGCAGACTCAAATTTTGGAAACTCCTCAAAGCTTCTGAGCAATTTCGGATTAAAATTATGGTAAAGTCGGGCCCCCGTGCGTCCGAAAATTTAAAAGTGAGCATTAAGCAGTAAAATGTACACGTAATACAAAAACAGTCACTTATATGGCCCACAAAATGCACAGCAGTGTCAAACGTGCAAATTCTTTTTTTTTTTTTGGTAAAAATGGACACAATACGTTACTCCAATTGAAAAATGTTGTATCCATACACGACAAAGCAAATTGCTTACCATCCTACTACTCACTGTAGCAAGTAGTTCGAAAACGTCATCAAGCTGACAAAGACGGCGAGTAAGATTGCGGCACGCGAAATCTCAACTACTTTTACATGTGTCGCTGGGCATTCCATCAAAGAAGCAGTAGCAAATAACAATATTGGAGTCACATAAAACTCGGTCATTACAAAATTGCAATAAAGTCAGATATCAATCACAATTTGTCTCAACAACACTTTGTTATCATCAAAAATCTGACACTTTTCATATCATCAAAAATCTGGCAAAGTAGCTAAGCGTTGCAAAATACCGTGCAGTAATCAACAAAACTAAATTTCCTGTAGTAACCGACGCAGCCCGCATGTACTATTTGTCGCTTATATCTTACTGAAAATCTTCTAATAAGCGATTTCTCGCCGACATTGAAACTAAGGTTTCAGTGGTTTCTCCTACGCTAAATATATGACACGAAGGCAACGATACTGAAATTTCAATGTATAGATAGCGGCTAATTCAACTTAATTTAGGTCAATGCATATTTTTCACCTGGCTGTTCATCGTCGTTCGTGTAACCGAGCTCATAATTGGTTCAGCGTTTTTAGCCCATGTTAATTTGTTAGTGGATGTGAAAAACAATTAAGAGCGTTCCAACTAACTGCCCCAACTACAAGTTTTTCTGGTAACATTTTGTCAATTCAACAAGACATCAGCTGTTGAAAGTTTTGAAGACATCGCCAATAGAAGAACACCGGGGGTATTTGAGACAACTTATCCAGTGATTTCGGGAATGTAGAGTTACTTTCAACCGATCAAAAAACGTATTCGAAGCAGCATCACTGAAGTTTCTGGTTCACCTCGTATCTAAAAAAATATTCAGACCGCTTCCTACAAATATGGTGTTGCGGAACCCCTTATGAATGGCCCGCCTTGCCATCCATCCCGACAGTGTGTGCCGGCGAGAGTTGGCAGGCTAGCTTGCGGTATTGTGGCGGGTGAGCATAAGGCCGTATTTTCCGCTAAAAGAAGGAAGATCCTAGAAATGCAGGGATATGGGAGAGGAGAAGGACGGGTGTCGGATTGGCCGGGGGTCAAGATAGCAGACCCGCTTGGTCTTATCCCTAAACCCTCTATGACGTCCTCCTTGGCTGTGTTACATTCCTTGCACCCGCTTTCCAGGTCTCCGCGTTACATTTCGATCGACAATTCGCTTCGAACCGGCTGCCGAAACCCAGTCCACTTTCTTTTTCTTTTCATCCTTTTCAGGGCTGGCACGAGACAATTCACAAGCGAGCACTAGCTCGTGGGCCGTTACTTCGCCACTGCACCACTACCACCGTTACCTGTGACGGTAGATGCTAGAAGGTTTTGCATTATACACGGGGTCATAAACCGCTTACGTTGCATTTCTTCAAAGGCCTGAGAGGTCCTCACCTAGACAACTCAGACATTTAAATTATAAAGGCCAATTCATAACAGATATTTGTCACATTTCAAGTAACAGCAACGTTGTTGCAGAGTTCAAATTATTTCTCCGCCCTCACCCATTAACTTTGATGAACTGGTGAAAAAAAAACATAAAGACGAAAAACTAAACGATCTTCACAATTCAGCAACATTTTTGGAGCTTAAGAAGATTATGCTTCCCAATTCCAATTAGCAAATATATTGTGAACTGTCAACTAGAACAGCCATTCCACATATTTGAGCACCACAATGTCAACAAATATTCAAAACAATACACAAGTTGTCACATTCTTGCATTAAAATAACTGCTCAACTGATAATTAATAGTTTCATCTGGCCTAATATTCAAACTCTGATAAGGTACAGAGGCATTCCAACGAATATATCTACTCTCTACTATCTACTCTCTACTCTCTATATATACTCTCACATGCCTAGAGGGATTCATAATATAGTCCAAATATAACTGCTGAATGTCTGTATGGATTTTTGGTTTGGAACTCCTAAAGAAATTGTCACCGATCAAGGACAACAGTTCAAGCTTTTCGTTTTCAACGAACTAGGTAAATTACTGGATAGTAATAAAAAGCAGATTGCCACACCATCATTCGCAAGCAAATGACATGGTAGGACGATTTCAGAGGACGTTTGAAACTTCTATTAAATATCGTAAAACACATAATTCTTCTAGGTTACGCCTAAATGAAGACATTAAGGCATCACCCGCACAGCTTACCATATATTCGGCGCAATACTCCCTGGAGATTTTTTCGACACAAGAAATACAAAAGCCAAACAAGAAATTTCGTCCAATGGCTTCAAAATGTCGTGCGTGAATTAAAACCAACTCAATCAGCACAACATAGTAAACATAAAGTCTTCACTCATAAGAATTACCAAGCTGTACATCTATTTTCCGAAATGATCCATTTAAACGTTCGTCACGGCACACAGATTTCAAACTGGCTCTTCTTATGAACAGGAAAAACAACAGGTACTACCTGGTACTCCACTCATAACACCAAAAGAATTACCAATTACAAGAAGTTGAGGACGTATTTATAATCCATCACAGTGTCGACATTGGATGGGGAGTACTGTGGCAAATACTATGGCTACTTCAATCAAGAATATTACCTGCAAAGCTATGGTTACTTCAGTCAACATTATTATGCATTTTAAATTCATTTATAATTTGTAATCCGATTTTTAAAATTATTTAAATTAACTGTAAAGAATTGAAGCAGGATCCTAAGTCGATCCAAATTGTAAAACCGAATTAAGGTTTTCTTATTACTAAACATTAATTCATCATCGACAAACATTGTATCAGATAAGCTCAAAATTAATCAACTGTCTTCACAAAATATAAAACTGGGTTGAATTTAATTTTAAAACATTCTGAATAGCAAATGAAAAGTGAATAGAGTAATCAATTTTCTCTCTTTCTTGCTGAGACAGACCAAAAATTTTGGCAGCTCTGAGAGATTTGAGTCAGCACATCATTGAATTAGCGCATAGTTCTGCTGGTCATTTTAGAAGAACAAACAAAAGATCAAAACGGTAGATATGTTATACACGTGCAGTAAAACTGGTTAAATGAATAAGAAACTCCAAGGCTGTAACACAATTTTTGCATATACCAATTACATTCTGGACAAAATTCGACGCATTTTGTCAAACAGAGTCTTATTTTTCTTTACTAAATATTGTCAATATTGACGACATATTAAAAGAAAGGAATTCAAAAGCTGAAGCACTTAAATTGGAACAACAAGTAATTTCGTTGATTTTGAGATTTGCAATTATATTTGAAATGTTGATGACAATTATCAGTACCTATTACGACTAAACTACCGTGGAGGAGTTCTGTAACGTGGGCACAAAATGAGAACAAACACCGAAATTATCGAGTAGTGGTTAATATTAGAATCATATTTCCAAAATCAATAAAAATACCTCCATTGATTGGTCATCGTATGAGTAAAAAATTTTATTTTCGCAGGTTTTGTAACGCTGCAGAAAGAGTGTCTGCAGCAGTAATATACGCGGTTTTATTAATAAATTTGGCAATGCACAAACTACGCTACAAAAATGCAAAGCACTTTTACGGGTAGAACGGGGCTTGTTGAGTATAGGGGCAAGTTGGCCAATTGAAATATATATCGAAAACCAGGCATCACATGGTGTAAAAAGAGATAGGGGGGAGAGGAACTCATTAAATCCCCTCTAGATGACGAGGGATGTGCGGGATGTTCCCACCGTTGTGCAAAATTATAATACGATAGCCAGGTAAGTGTCGATAAATAGTAAATTTAACTTTCGAAGTTCAATAGTTATTAAACCAAAGAGAAACTGTTTTTTTTTTCAACACCTAAATTTTATTTCAAAAATTCGGATCGGGACTAGCTGGCCAAATGATTAATATGTTTTTTTTTTTTTTTTTCTTTTAATAATTATTTATGCCATACTGCAATATCAACTCAATCAACTAATTGTCAATAGATATAGTAAATTATATTTTAAGAACAAAAGTACATAAATATAAATGTTAGATTTTTTCGTTTGTTTACCAGAAAAATTAAGACTCTTAGTTAACTTACGATAAGTCTTAAATTTTCATAAATATATATATATATATATGTAAGCCGTTTTTTTTTTTTTTTAAATTTAAGTGATCTTTGCATCTTTATTCGATGTACCCCTTATTGCGCTCAAATTATTCCAACAAGGCGTGTTGATCGGCTGAGACATTCGTCACTTAAATATCATTTCCTCAAAAATTAGTTCGAAAATAAAAATTTTGCCTGAAGACGTTTCTGCTGAGATAAACTTTCCCATTGGTATAGGCATCAAATAAATCGGAAGAACTACTCCACTATAAGCGAAAAACTGCTAAACAAGTCCCTCACTATATAAGTTTGCTAAAACCTAAACTTACCTTACCCAGATTAAAATTCTGTGGAGTTCTTCTCCACAGAGCAGAACAGCTTAAATCAACTATTGACAACTATAACCCCACCTAAAACATTTAGCATGAATAGCATTAGGTAATTAGCATTTGAATTCACAAAGGCATAAAATTCACAAATCACCTAAGAGTTGAAGGTGTTATGACGATTATATTTCATACACCTAATAGCAACTCACAACTGATTTTAATGCCATTTTAATAGTTTGTGATTCTTATGATTTTATTTTTTGTGTATATTGTATTAACAATATAATATCAAAACAATCTTATCCTATTTTTTTAATTTTCTATAAGAATTGTCGCAAATTATAGTCTTCGGAAGAGAAAGACTATTTCGTGTGCGGGTCGACTTGACCTAAGTTATGCACCTACGGTTTAAAAGAAGGGTTGCACTTAACGTCCTCCATAGCGTCGGTCATACGCCTGGAACTCGCTAGTGATCTTAGCATAAAAACCTTTTTGCATTATTCGAATTTGTAGCCTGGCGAGAATATTACAAATAAATATTCAGATATAATGACGCCTCTCGCCTTTGAATATCTGGTTAAACATTTTTGCTTAACTCCTTGTAACATTTAAAGAATTTTCAATTCAATCAGAATTGTCGGAAACTACCCCCAGACCAACCCGAACAACCCCTAACTTTAAGTTTATTTGACTCCAATCGATCTCGATCAAAATTTTTTTCTGTTATTACTAAAGTTATTCCGCGAAATTTATACCAGTTCTGCACCACCACTCAGAACAATTATTTTTATGTACTTTGTACACCACCAAAGTACGAAAAGGCTTCACAATATTTTACAAAATGTATTACGTGGAAAAGTAAAGGAAAGCACCCCTAAAGTGGTTTGAAACTGCTATTTTTCGTTTCCTTCGAAATTAGAAGTTCTGAGTTTTGGTCTAAGTTTCTGATTAATGTGATGGGTAAACAATTTTTCGAAAATTATATCTCTCTCTTATTAGGACCGATTGCAGATTTGGTGCTCTAGAGGGCACTTGAAATTAGTGCTTTTTCTGTAGAGATCTTCTAGGGAATTAAATCAAAAAATTGATTGGAAGTTTGATTAATCAAAAATGGTTAATATGTCAATTGACAAAATTGCAGAACATAATAAGGAACGTAGTTCTTCTTAGTAGACTCTTTTTTTAGTTTTTAGTTTTAAGCATTATATTTTTCCCTAGAAAATGTTCGCGCGACTGGCTGATTTCTCTAGATTGACTGTATATAAAAGCATTGCTTATTTTTATTTTACTGGCAATTGCCTAGCTCTTCATATAAAACAATAAATTAGAGTTCTGAGCAGTAAAGGATTCATTTTAATTTATTTTATCATGCCTTTTTCAATCATATTTCTTTTCCTTCATGTATGATTTTTATGGTATTCTGAAGAAATAAACAATATTTTGGGCTAGTTTTATCTTAAAGTAATGGATATTAATCGAAAATTTCCTTCAGTACATTCACTTCGCTTTCTACAAAATGCCTTGTTGAAATATTCACTCGCTTTGCTATATTTGTATTATTGTATATGTTTCCATTTATCACATCTTCTGTCTTGCAAAATGTATAGTCGAAGACATTATTCGTGATATGATAAGGTTTGCTCTAATTTTGAACATCTACGTCGAGCATGTTTGTTCACGTACTCACTGCTAAACAGCCGTTATTGGCTTCATTTTAACGAATGTTCGCAACAACATATAGAAATAAGAAAATATATATTTCGGTTAAAATGAGCGAGGATGCAAGTTTAAAGAGGTTATGTACCTAGCTGACGCTTTACAGTTACAAAAATATATATTTACTTTCAATACATTCATTTTCAAAACAATTACAAAAAAAAACAATCAAGCCCGCAAAACAAAAGTCAAAAACTAACTTAATATTATTTTACAAAATATAATTTTTTCAACAACTATTGGACTGGCAAAAAATTTTCCGGTTAGCTATGAGCCAATAACTACTAATCCTGGAAATATCAAGATTTTAGCTTTAGAAAACTAGAAGATGTGGGGCCGATGCCTTTTTCCCATTTTTCATTTAAAATTTTGAAAAAACATTTTAGGTCCTTAAAGATAGCCCATCCAAACGACATCTCACACGGCCCAGTAAAAAATATTTGTAATGGATGGAGGGGATGACTTACCCCTTTTAAAAATGAACTAATGTCAAATTCCAAATTTCTACGTCACAACGTTTCCAATAAAAACGGCTGTGATAGATGGGCAGACGCGTGAGCGATCTTATAAGTGTTCCGTTTTTTCCTTTGAGGTAGAGAACCCTAAAAACCAATAAATATTTCTAAAAAATGGTACTTGCAAGAGAAACCCGTCAAATTGGTAATTATTTTCTTTGAATTAAAATTTCGTATACATATGATCGTATTTCAATGACCACTTCTTTCTAAATTAATTGCGTTTTTTGATATTCTTAAATATATATAATATTTATAGTACGACTTAGGTTTCTAATATCAATGGCACGTACCTTATGAGTACAAAAAACCACGCCAAGTTGGATTCGACAACTATAGATTATTTATGCCGCAGAAACAACAAAAAGCGATTGGATCCTATGGGCTTGTGTTGCTGTACGTACCAAAATTTTAAAATAAAGACGAAAGATAAGACTGCGTTGCAGGTAGAAACGGAATCCACTCAGTTCGTTTTTTTTTCTCTAAAACTTATTCAATTCCAAATGTCCTTTACCCCCGTCCTACATTCCCAAAAATAAGAAAAATCTGGTAGACGCCGTTTGCCCTTGCTTTCGTCTCGCAACGAACTCTAAGCCATTCGGGATGCTTTTAGAGCGTGCAAACAAGAGGACTAGCTTAAGACATAGTTGAATAACAAGGAAAGCAACATACTCCACGTGGAGTTAATCCTTAACTGTCAAAGCGAAAGCAAGGAGATGGAAAACGAGTACGGGTTGAGGCAAAAAAACAAAACAAAAAGTCGACCCGATATAATAGAGTGGTGTAGACATGCACACACATACCTAGGCCGGCAGTAAGCGTTATCAAGTCGGTTCATCGTGTTCATCGGTTCGCCAGCGGGGTCGGAGTCACCTGGGAAAGATATTTAGTCCCAGTTGAATTCGAAGAGGACAAGACGCCAAAGGCGGCACAAGCGTGTGTACTGCAAACACGATTGTGTTCAGCGTTGAGATAGTGACTACTCTGCAGGCATCCCAGCTCGAAGATCCCGCCTAATGACGGGGCTGCTTGGTGTTACAGTTTTCTTATTTGCTTTCGACGTCATGGCCTTCCACTGTCTGCTTTCCTTTGCCTTTTTGCGACCACACTCATTTTTTCGCCGTGTGGTGTGCGGTAGTGCGGTTACATATTTTTTACATGCAGGCTACCACAGCCACGCTTCTATTGGCACAGAATTAGGCCAGAGCTCCCCAAGGCCCACACTCCATGCTACATGCAGATCTGTTGAGCCGACTGGCGACTTTACCCTGGCGATGGTAGTAGGTATTTTATGTTCGACTATTTTTAGCCCTTTTAACCTTTTTGGGATATACCTCTTGATTTTTCCATTTTATTTTACTCCCAGCTCTACTTCTACTGTCAGTTGGTTGAAGACCAAACAATTTCGAGTTATTATTTTTTGCATTTTAAGCGAGAGCGCTGCTTCTGCTTGTTTATGATTTTGTATTAGAACTCTTACATTTCATTTTAACTTTCCAATCAGCATTTGTTTAAGCACACTGAATGAAAATCGGCTTGTTTTTGTTGTGTGACTTGAATCTAGTCTTGTCTAGCGCATTTAATTGATTTAATATAAGTATTAGTTAATACAGCTCTTCTCATAAATATACTAGCTGCTCATATGTTAAATCTGTAAGTACCTTGACGAAAATAAAGTGTTTTACCGTTGGGTTCACTCTTTAATGAAATGGGAATCGACTTATGTTTTTAATAAGAGATGAGAGAGCCGTCGGTATGAAAAAATTGAAAGAGGGTCGCATAGATGGAAAATACTGTTTGATTCGCCGTAATGTCTCCTATTGGGGAAATTAAGCTGAATAGCTTCGATAATTTGTACAATTTTGACTTAAAGGTATTCGGTATGCAAAAGCAATTAATTCGCCCCATATAAGTTGCATTTATTTTTCGGGTGACAGAAAAATGTACGATTGAAAATAGTTTATATTATAAAAGAATTACAGACCTATATATTTCAATAAACTATTTATTCAAGTCATTTAAAGAGCATAATCTAAGGATGCTCGAAAAAGCAATGGTCAGTTTTTATTAAAAAAACAACATTGTTAAATATAATTACTATTTTAAAATATTTCTTCTATGATTCTCTCAATTAGCGAAAGTGGAAAGTTATCCGATCATTCTCAGCGTCAACAATTCATCAATTGATTTTTGTTTGCTACCAGGGCCTTAGAGGAAAATTCACCACCACAGCTCCGGCGTTTTATTCTTCAATGGCACTAATTGTTATTAATTTGCGTAGAATGTGTTTATAAGTTCTAAAAAAGTAAACATGTAATTACACGCAGGCCAAGAACATTCTCTTCGAGGGTTTCCACGAGGCAATCCCACTATTTTGTCTCCTTATTCCGATCGACCTAGCCTTGTTAACTTAAATTCGTTTCGACATAGACGCGATATTTCCAGAAGAGGTTCTTTTTTAAGTGTATTCAGGAGAACATTGATTCCTCCGCTTTGCTAAAATCTTTTGACATTCGTGTTGTAATTCGCTTCTTGAGACACCCTGACTTCTTAAAGATTGGTAAGGATCAAACCAACTATGTCTTTCACAAACCCACGTCATCAATTATTATTTCAACAATAATTTTCACAATATTGATTTCAATTTGCCAAAATATTCTATTAAATTCTATTTTGTTTTGATTTTTTATCAACTCATCCTTCACTTTCTGTTTTTCAGCCTTTGATGAATTCATAATTAAATATATTAATTAATTTATGAATGGGCGTGGTCGCCACGCACGTTAGAAGTGGAACTTCAAAGTTGAGGAATGGGAGATTTATAGGGTAAACGAATGATTGAACCATAGGAATTCATGAGTTGAAAATATATATTTCACTTGTATCCATGTCTTCAATAAAACCTAAAAATGATATGATAGGCTTATAATAACTAAAATAGGATATGAAAGTTTGAGATTTAAATTCATCTAAATATCTAACATACACAATACTGAGTCAATCGTTGTATATCACTTTCGTCTTCATAACCAATCTCAGAAAGAACCAGTAGCTTTGATTTTTGCATCACTTCATCCAGTAAATTTCTTGTGTGAGCATTTAAACTCTGACAATTCAATGAAAATATTGACAGTCCCTTCCTGGTGCTTATAAACTCAATCATTTGTTGGCTGACGGTTTCCAATTTGTTTAGAGCGAGTTGGTATTCTTCGTCCATAATGAAATGTGTAATCTTCATATAATGCCACCTATACCTACTTGCTGCGACTGAGTCTTGTCATACTCATAGGCGACTTTGTCGCAGGCAGATACCAAAAGAAAATGAATTTCTTTTTGCCGTAATGATTTTATGTTGTTGTACGTAAGCACTAACTTTTCTTCTGGTTTTCTCTCCAATTTTTGGTGAATTAGGAAATTCTAGCCATACGCGTGTCACTTTACTATCTTTGTTGCACCCTATATGTGTCAGCTTACCCATTGAACCGTTAGCCAATCCCTCTGACACATCCGTGTTACTTGTCAGCATATATGATTTATTTAAAACTAATATAACTTCATACAGTAGTCCTCCAGTATCAATGACCGACATTTTGTGCAACTTTTACCGGACAAATGGTTCCTATTCTGCACCGTGGCAACCAATGAAAACATCTTTTGGTTTTGAATTGATTTTATTTTCATTTAAATTCAAAACAACTTGGTTGAATGCAGTCACTGAGTTATTAGATAGGAACAGTCGTATTACATATGGACAAAGTCTATCAGCCTCTTTCTTTGTGAAAAAAACCGCGCTTCCAGTAATTGTATCTCGTGCTCCACTAATAGAAAACCATTTCCAATCATTGTTAGTAAGTTTGAAAAGATTCGATTAGATTCTCTTATCACTTCATCTAATTCCATAAATTTAAGTCTAAATAACTAAGTCTTTATGCCATAAAGTTGAACCTACTATTCATTGTTTGATTTGTTTAGAAATTGGTGTTTCTGTCACTGGTATAATTGGCTTAGATCACCAATCAAAATTATATCAAGTCTTCCAAAGTTGGTATCACAATTGCCAGTTATTTGTTTCAACTTCTTGTCAATGTGAGATAAGAATTCTGCCCATACTAATCTCGTCGATAATTGCTCTTGAACGTACTTAAAGAGGGTTCGATATTGCTGTATTTCTTTAATGGATAACGGAAATATCTTGAAGAGGGTATGAATAAAGCTGTGAATCGTTTTACCATGAATGGCCACTGAAACTTTCCCTGCTGATGCGCATGTAAAGTAAGCATTAATCCATCAGTAGTTGTGTAACGATTATAAATTTCCATGATGAGCCAAATAACAAATGTTTTTCCACAACCAATTGGACCAGTTAAGAATATTTGAAATGGTGAGCGACTTATTGAAAAAAGGTTATGAATTACGTGCTATCATCATTAGCCATTCTCATCAGCTCGTGAAATTTATCATTTGGCACCAATTTTTCCCGTTTCTTCGCAATTGCACCAAGTTTATGCAATGCTGCAAGTTGGAAATCACGAATGACGTATAAATTTTCATTATTATCCATAATTTGATACAGTTTAATTCTTTTTATTTTTTGTTTTCTGTTAATTGCTGAGGAGCTTGATGTTCCATGTGACTGCTATGAAGATAGCTTTCATTGCTTAAATATTTAAATATATTAAATAATTATATAATTTGTTTTTTACATTTAATGTATATGTAATATAATATGAAAACGCCACATTGCTCCAGATCGTTTTCAATTTTTTATCAAAAATAAATCCTAAAAATGTCCTATTATATGCCAATCTAGACTAGAACCTTCTCTTAAAAATAACATAAATCTTGTTGTCAGTAGGTCTAATTATTTTAAATTATTATCGCTCTTATGAAAGTTAAATACATTACGCTTTACAAACATAAAGTAATTCAAAACTTTTTCCGAGAGATATAATCTGCAAATCTATCCTCTACTATAAATTGCTTTTCAACGTCAATATTTCGTTTTCGATTTTGGAATACTAAAATATATACAAGTCAGCAAAGCAAACATTTTAGTTTCTAGAAAAGGTTTATATCTTAAACAAAAAACAAAATCTAAGTCCAAAATGATTTTTCTTTCAAACTGACCAGCGGTAACCATTACGAGCGTCGTTCGAAAATTGCGTGGTCCGAGAGTGAAAACACATTTAAAGCGTTTTTCGTTCTTTAGTTTTTCAACATAAACATAATTTCAAACGATTTTTATACTTTTTAATAGCTTCAGTTATGTAATACGATTCGTCCAACTCTATAAAATAAGCGATTGCCTCTGGAGAACCATTTTTTAGGTTTGGCTAAGAACTAGAGGCCAAATACATCGAATATATTGCATGTGTAAGTATTTTGAGGAGTACGGCTTGGTTTTTCAGTAACAATTGGAGACGTATACGCAAGCGCATTATTATACATAAAGTTCATTCGAGGAAACTGGCGAATCAAATTTACGCCGTGTACTCCGAGGTGCTAGGCTGATAGACGACAAACCGTCTAATCTTTTACAACGAGTGATAAATCCAGCATACTTTCAATCGACAGTTCTTCCGTAGCTATTTCAGCAGTTAATGCTGGATCTTCATATCCTAAAGTGGACTTGACGGCTAAAATATGTTTTAACCAAAGAGCAGGCACAAATAGACCATTTCCCCAATCAAACCAGGTCCCGTAGACGGTCACGGGGAAGACGATACCATAATAACTATAAGCTTTATTAAATACCACAATACATATGGTAATGATGCAAAAAATTGTTGCCCACCCTGAAATTTCAAAAAATCTCAACCGTTAAACTAAAAGAACCTTCGGAGACTCTGGCAGGCATCTCCGAGTGTGAAACAACATCACACCTGCTTTCGAGACAGGAAGACTGGTATCAACATTTTAGTCGACGCGGGTGGATATTGGGGTACTCATAAGTAATCAATTATTGAAACAATTTTTTTGCCTTTAGTTCTATACCGATCGATGAAGAGGAAACACGTATTCTTTTACAGTTTTCGGTAAAGCAGCATGTGATCTAAATATTTTAAAAAGTATAACTTTTTTTACTGCCCTGTAATAAAACGGTGGCGTTCTTACCTTCCGAGGATCATATTCGTCATTAGGTACTTTTTTATTTTCATCTGGGATTTAATGCAACGGTAACAACAAAGGAAATTTACAGTATTTATGGAAATGTATGGTGAGTATGACCTCTCTGATAGGCCTCGAATTGGACGAGCAGTTGAATTTGATAATGACGCCTTATGAACTCTAGTGGAATCTGATCCGAGATTAAGTATACAAGAATTATCGAGAAGCCTTGGGTACACATGGTCAAATTGGTACATAGGTATAAAATATGAGTACCCAATCAATTATCTGAGGCTAAAAAGATCTTCGTCTTGCTTTCCTGATTTCGTAAAGATCCATTTCTTAGCAGAATCGTTACTGGAGATTAAAAATGGATCCTTTACGATAACATAAAGCGTTCTAAGCCATTGCTTTTTGCAGTATTTTTCAGAACCAACCCCTAAACCAAGCTTATCACAGAGAAAGGTGTAACTGTGTATTTGGTGGGACTGTAGCGGCATAATTCACTCCGAGTTGTTGAAACATGGAGAAACAGTTACTGATGAGTTGTATTGACAACAATTACAACGGCTGTATTCAGAACTTTTGAAAAAGAGGGCATCTTTAGTCCGCAGAAAAGGTATAACCGTGCAACATGACAGTGCCCGGTCCCATACAGCGAAACTCACACAGGAAAAGATCAGAGAATTGCAATGGGAAGTTTTATCGCACCCGCCATACTCACCATATATTAATCCGTTTGACTATCATTTGCTCAGATTTCTGGAGTGCTCATTAAAAAACAAAACACTCATTTCTGTGGAAGATGTAAGGAGGCACCTTGAGTCACATTTTGCTTCACGGACCCTGGATTTCTATAAGAAGGGGATTGAAAATTTGCAGAAAAGATGGCAAACTGTCCTTGATAATGATGATCTCCATCATTATATTATAGATTAAGAACTAAAAACTTGATTTTACTACAAAGTTTGTTTTAGATTTTAAAATACTTGACTAGTTATGGGCACCCCTAATATTTCTGTAATTCTAAAGATAAGTGTGAATTATAGCCATAAGCCTTCTAAACCCGACAATAAACTTAAACTATTTGCAGTCAATGACTCTACTACTAAAACGTTTGCTCTATTTGGAGATTTGGATCTTGGTTCTTGTCATCACACAACCAATATTCTGAACAGATTACATCAAACATTACAGTCTTCTCATAAACTTTAGCTATAAACGATTACTTGACTCAAAGATAAAACTTCAATGTCCAGCACAGATAGTTAATTTTACACATTTTGCAGTTTCCACGGTCAACACCGATCATCCTTATTGCAAGTTATTGATAGAGTTTTCCGAGGTAACGAAATCAGTAGACGACAAGAAACCTAGCCCTGGTATTCAACGTTACATAACCACAAGAGGCCCTCCAGTTGAGGAGAGAGCATGCCGTCTCATCAAAAAGCGGATGGGCAATTTCCCTCCACCTTAAGAAAAAATCTGAAGGTTGGCCTGCTTGCAGTGACTACCGCCGTCAGAACAGAGCCACCAAACCGGACATTCCACACATATATGGAATCAATAATCTTTCTTGGACGAAAAGTATTCACAACATTGGATTTGACACGTGCATTATCAAATACCGGTTGCATCAGAAGAGCGGCTCAAAAAAGCTATAATAACACCATTCGGCTTTTTCGAGTTTAATATAATGGGCTTTAGCCTTTGCATACGACGCAGGAGTTTCAACGACTGATTAACTCTATTTTTCGAGACCACGATTTCTGTCACGTCTACATCGACAATGAGCAACATCCACGTCTCGTAAAACTCTATAAACTGGATAAACTGTAATCAAATGGGTTGTTTATCAACGCTTACAAATGTGTCTTCGCACAACCGCAAGTCATTTACCTTGATTATTCCACCGACGAAAAAGGAATCAAGACAGAGTAAGAGACATCTGAAGTTATCTTTAATCTCAAACTCCCGCGGATCTGCGTCGATTCTTGGGCCGATGGAATTTAAGCCGACTCAACGTGCCGTCTGCATCTGAGACATTACTCCAATAGATTTAATCACACATGCAAAGAAAATCGATAAACGTCCAGTCAATTGGACCAGTAAAACAGAAAACGCTTTCGAAAAACGCAAGAAACGCTTTACCGATGCAATTCAACCCCTGCACCTGATGCAGATTGCAGTTCTAGTTCTTCGCTGTAATGCATCAAATAAATCTATCGGGTCTACGTTGGGCCAGAGAGTAGATGTAGTACAACAACCTCTAGGTTTTTATTCGAGTAAACTCGATAACACCGAAAAAACGTGTAGTATATATAACCGCGAGTTAAACACAAAGTTTAACGACTGGAATATATAAGACGGTTTACGACGAAGATCAAACGTAGTAGCTGACATTTTATCGCGGATCTATACAATTAACCTACCAATTGCAATAAGGAGCTTCAACACTTACTACAGTCACAATCAACCTCATTGCAGCTTCTATAATACGCGCAACTTTCCGCATCCAAATGTTCCTGCCACGAAAAAATTTATCAGATAACAATTTGTTTGGCCTCACATGAGCCGTGACATCTCGAGATGAACCCAAACATGTCTCCTTGTCACCGAAGCAAAATTCATCTGCACGTAAAGAACATCCCACAACGTTAGCGAACGTTTTAAACATGTCCATGCCGTCGTAATGCCTCTACAAGCATAAGCTATCGGTACTATTTCACACTCATTGACCGATCCAGCAACTATTACAAGCGATAGAGAATCCTAATTTGAATTCCAAATTTTCTACCCGCTTACTAAACTGATTGGTTGCGAACGCACTCGAATACAGTATACCATCCGATCTCAAATGGTATGATCGACCGGTAGCATAGATCATTAAAAGCAGCTCTTATGTGCCATAGCGCTGTCGATTGGGTACAGGTTTTGCCAGTCCCTAAAAGATGACATTAAAGCGAGCGCAGCTGAAATGCTTTATGGAACCACTCTTCGTCTTCCTGGTAAATAATTTGTCGATGAGAAAGTGGAACCGTAGCCTGCAATTTCCGCCAAAACCTTCCTCGAGCTTATGAGAAATTTTCGCTCAACACCAACACCCCATCACAACAAGGCTCGAGCTTTTGCTCATAAATTCGTGACTCATTATCATTATTTGACCCACTTAAGGAGGGGGAGTGGGGGGATTGGTATTAAGACCTACACTGCAATGGTTTACAGCGATGGCTGTCAGGCGGCAACACCATCCGGTTGGAAGAAAAGCAGAATTCAAATAATAAATTAGCCTTATTATATATGTATATTCGACTCTTACATATTCTTGCTGATCCTTATTTATCATAGCGAACGAATTGTGGGGTTTAACAACACCTTCATTTCTTGAGACATTTCCACCTGCCTTCACCTCTATTTGGATTTCTGCTTCGTCTTTGGCCTATAATAGTGAATTCTTTAAACTCATCGGAATTGCGTTTATATAAGTCCAAAAACTCGTAAGAAATATTCATTGCAATGATTTTTTGGCTGACTGTTAATAAACGCGGTGCGAGTTGAAGTTTACTCACACCCAAGACATCATGTAAAATGTGATATATATAAATATTACAATTAGATTATAAAAGAGTTCAATTTATTCATGTTTTGTAATATGTGCACATAACGGTCTGTATTATAAGGTAAGTAGGTAAGTCGCTTTAGAGCATGCTTGCACAACTCAAAAAGCAACGAAGGCCACATAAGCTTCAAGAAAAAAGGTTTAATGCCGCAGGGACAGGTAATTAAATAAGTATGGATAGGTATACTAATAAATTAAAAAGATGCATATCGTGCCGTGTTTTTGGGTAAAGTTCCCAAATTCGTGAAACAGACGCGCACATGCATAACCTGTTACAGCATTATGCATAATTTTTCACCTGCATGCATGCTGATGATCACCCACTAATACAAAATGTCACCTGGGTGTGGTGTTTTGTAGTTTCTGTGTGTTGATCATGTGTAAACACCAAGTTTGTGTATACTTCCCTCAACCTTGTCTTACTTATATTGTTGTTAATGCTGATGCCAATAATTGTGAATGTTTTGTTTGCAATGATTATTATTAATCCTATTGTATTTGTTTTCAGTTATTAGCACATTTTGGACGGACGCAGAGGATAGTGCAGAAACTGGTTAAAGTGTTTGTACCTACCTAGGTGCTTAAGAAATATGTTTACCTTCTTTCATTTAACTAAGTGATCAGCGTTCTCTCTTTCCTTTCACAGCTACGCCAAACAAAATTCATTCATCGTATGTCACGTGTCCTTTAAGCTATCGAGAGGAAACCTGTCTCAGATTACTCCCCGGACATCAAGCTATACAACCGATACTGAGAACGTCATTGAAATCCGTTCAGCGGATTTTATGGGACTTCCTAATATAAATACCAGTAGACAGACAAGTTATCTACAGGCCAATTTCTGCCATAATACAGAAATTTAATAAACCGTACTTCAGTTTAAGTTAAGTAGAAGAATGCATAATATGAGAAAGCAACACTTCAATGGACAAAATGACAAGGATGCAATTGCTTAAAAATTCTATACGGTTGTATTTGTAGAGCTTTCAAGCATTCCAAAGTGATTGCTTCCACAAGTGCTGCTGGTTCGAAAGACAAAGAAATTCTTTATATGCATTTAACACATCAGGCAATAAGTCTTCGGTCTGACACATATATAGCAACACTGTTGACAGATCCATATGATTTCTGATAGTAGCATCCTTCAAACGATACATGTCAAAATTTCATGACATTCTGATAATTAGTTTGCAGGTTACAGTGGTTTTAGTGACCCCAGTTTTGTAATTTTCAAAACAATGTATGAAAAAGAATCTCGTGTGTTGATTACACATTGTTGTTTGATGGGGAAAAATACTGTTGAAGCTAAACAGTGGTTTGATAAGCGTTATGGAGACTCCGCACCAGGGAAGTCAACTATTATTGACTGGTATATTGAATTTAAACGCGGTCGTGCAAACACCGATAATGCTGAACGCTCTGGTTACCCAAAATCGGCAGTTGTTCCGGAAAACATAAAAAAAGTCCACAAAATAGTTTTGAAATACCGTTAATTGAAGTTGCGTGAGATAGCTGACACCTTAAAGACATCAGAAGGTAGTGTGTTTACAATTTTACACGAAAATTTGAGCAAGCGTAAGTTGCTTTCGAAGTAGGTGTCGCGTTTGTTCACACCGGACCAAAAACAATAGCGCGTCGACGATTCAGAGCGCTGTTTGGAGCTGTTCAAACGAGATGAAAAGGATTTCTTGCATCGGTATGTAACAATGGATGAAACATGGATCCACTACTACACACCTGAATCAAAAGGATCGTCAGCTGAGTGGACAACAGCCGGTGAAAATGCAAAGCGACCAAAAACTCAAAAGCCAGCTGGCAAGGTTATGACATCCTCATTTTGGGACACGCATGGTATTTTGTTCATCGAATATCTTGAGAAAGATAAAACTAACAATAGCGAATATTACATGGCATTATTGGATCGTGTCACAAGTCGATGAAAACGATAGTTAAATTGAATGAATTACGCTTCGAATTGTTTCCCCACCCACCGTACTCTCTAGATCTGGCCGCCAGCGACTACTGGCTTTTTGCAGACATCAAAAAGATGCTCCAGGGAAAAAAATTTGGCTCAAATGAAGAAGTGATTGTCGAAATCAGTTTCAGGCCTCAGGGTCTATTTTAAAAACAAAGACAAATCATTCTACAAAAAAAAGTTAGACGAGCGTTGGAATAAATGTATCACTCTTGAAGGAGATTATGTTGACAAATAAAGTCGAATTTCTAAGAAGAAATTTGTTTTTCTTAGCTAGATCGGAGACTTATTGAATGATGTGTTAAATCTAAGTGTGAAGAGTACAAATATTGTCAGAAATCAGCTGACTTCAATCAAATATATCAACTACGAAAGTCTGAGTTGCATATTATTAAAAATTTAACAATACATTCACAGCTATGGTGTAGTTGTTACCGACACATTCTCGAAGATGGTGTTGTCCGGTACAAGCAGCCAATGAAGTTTAAGGAATGCAGTCGCGAAGAATAACACCTATGTAGCACCAGACAGCCATTAAATTCGAATATCAAAACATTATAGGATTGTTTGAAAAACTAATAAGAGCGTAAGCAATTTCGAAAATTTTAATGTAGTTTTGTAATTTGGTCCACGCTCCTCTGAGCTCACTGATATCGCATTTGAGTTTTATTTCTTCAATTTACTGTAAATTAACAAATTGACAATAAATATTTTCTAAATACATGAGAACTTTTAGCAGAGATTTAGCGTAAGCTAATTTCGCAACAATGCGATCTAGCAAAATATGTAAACAAATTGCTGTCAAGAATTATAAATAAGTTACTACATGAAAAATACACATGCTATCACATTTCAACGTCCGTCAATTTTAAGGGAAGGGCTTTTGCAAAATAAATCTTTCTTTTTCACGCAACGATAATTTCTATTTGCAGTTTTTACACTGTCCGTGAATAAAATTCTTACGCACATCGACTTACTTCTTATAACAATAGATTTTACTCCTTAAAATGTGTCGCTATTTCATATTATTCATACTTCAATTAAATATATGTAGGAGCATTGTAAATCTTAACAACGGTCATTTCCGTCGACTAAAAAAAATGTTGATTCTAGCCCAATCACATACAAGAAGGTTTTCCAGTTATATTAAAAATACTAACTTTCTTACTACTACTTAATCAAATCTTCAGTGTAATAATATTTGAATGTTTTATACTTATATCAGTAATAAGCATGAAAGATGATCGAAGACCTCGATATTGTCGAATATGAATGTTTCCTTTGGTTTCTAATTTATAAAACGGACACTCAGCAAGAGGAGAATTAAAAAAAATTTTTAAGAAAAGATTTCTAGCCATAATTTCGTTTTGGGGTAGGCACTGGGTTGTGTAAATGAAAAAAAAAATAGTAAATACTTTTAATTTTTAGTTTAAGGTAAAACTAAAGGTAATTGCTTTCAATTTAAAATTTATTCAAAGAGGTCAAAATACTACTTAATAAGTCCCAGGTGCTAAAGATAAGAATCGAAAATGGAAATCTATAATAAATTGGAATTGCATATGGAATATGTATATATAAATGCTTGGAACGAAATAACTAGAAAACAGAAGAAATAACTACTTAATATGAAAATTAAATAAAAACAATGACCGACAGAAAAGCCACTGGAAAAGGAAAAATTATTTTGAAAGAGTGACGAAGTCAAAATTTGGAGCTGATAGAGAAAGTAATGAAATCCATTTTCAATAAGAAGCTAGCTGCCTTAGTTTTAAACTTTACATTTTTTTATTTTGGATCAAAATGTCGACGTTACTTCTAACCTTGACGCTGAGACATCAAGGTTTCAATTTTCCAAGAAACAATTGCTCAATTGTCGAACTCGCCGTCAAACCCGAAACTCAAATCGGGAGGTAAGTTTATTTAAGGGGTAATGCCATTTTATTGATAAAAAAGTGAGGTTTTGTAAATTTTTTATAAGAAAATGTTTACTAGAGTTTATTCCAAATGTTTTTGAGAGCATACAAAATTTTATTTTCAATTTTATTTATTTATTTATTTTATTTTTTTCGAAATGGTATTCCGCCGCCGGACAAGCTGTGCTTCCATGGGAAAATAACGTGTAATATTTGCAATGTATCGTACAATCCTCATGTACTTCTTTATATAATATATGGTAGTTATAAAGATAAAATGAAAATTTCAAATAAATCGATAAAGGCCTGTTGATGTTTCGTATCCGACCAGTTTAAAAAATTTTGTTCTATGTTTTAATAGATGCGTGTGAAGTTTTATTCACAGGGCCTAGACCACCCCATAGGGGTCCACTGAATACTTGCATAATTTAAACTAAAAAATTGCATTTTTAAAAATTCTAAAGTGACATTGCCTCTTAATTTTCTAGTTAACCAGAAAAAAGATTGGCAAGGAAGCAGTGCTGAAAAAAATGGAGCAGAATATCCACATTACAGAAACAAGAGTGGCTTATCATATTTTACGAGTATAAAATAATATTATTTGGCGCTAATTAACATAAATCTAACAGAATATTTAAACTATTACTTAACAAAGTTTCAAATACTAAATTGTTAGGTGTAAAATTCTCCATGGATATAGTCTCTGTATGCAACTAAAAATCTCGGATTATTTTTAATTCTTGGTCTGTTATATATGTAAAAATATAAATATCGCAATAAATATTAAAAATAATTGATCAACTCACCTCGGCTTTTGACGATGCAACACCATCTAAAACCACTGTATGTCACTTGTTTAATGAATTCAATTATGGCCGTCGTTCGCCCATGGACGAATTTAAAGAAGGTTGTCCAAAGACAGTTGTTGTGCCAGAAAACATCGATGCTGTGCGTGAATTGATACTGCAAGATCGTCATGTGACATACCGCGAGATTGAAACATTCCTGGGCATTAGTTCGACAAGCATACATAAGATTTTACATGAACATTTAACCATGAAAAATATTTGTACGCGTTGGATTCCGCATAATTTTACAATCGCTCAAAAAAGGTTCGTATCAATTAGTACAAAGAAATGCTCAAAAAATAGAATCGTGTTGCTTCAAAAGCATCTACACAGATGATGAATCTTGTATCTATGCATATAAGTCCGAAAGTAAACAGCAGTCGACTGTATGCGTTTTCCAAGATGAGCTAAACCCAACAAGAGTTGTTTGCTCAAGAAGCACTTCGAAGCAAATGGTCGCTTGTTTTTGGGGTTCAAAAAAGGATATTGTTTCAAATGCATGCAAAAATGTATCGATCATGGGGGAGAATATCTTGCAAAACAGTAAAACCATGATTCAATGATAAATATTGATACATAAATAGCACGTCTCGTATAATTAATTCTTTTATAAACTCTTACTTTGTTTAAACTGTCATCTTCATTGTTCATATATAAACAACAAGTAAGTGTATATCTACTTTCGCTTTTCTAAACAAAAAAATCAGAAACTATGTGAAAGCGTTAAATTTACCTTACGTGTTATACGGAACTGTTTATCATGTTGTATGAGTACTAATCGAGTAATACGAGATCTTAGAAATACTTAATATTTACACGCATTTATAGCTCTTAATACAAGCTACAAAGAAGTCTTAAAGCTACTTAAGATTATATTAAATTAAGAATGAATTTGCGACGAAGGTTGTGATCAAGATTTAAATTTATTTAAAGTGCAAATATGGCTTAGAAATTAGAGTACTAATAGTTGATATGAAAGTAGACTTATAAGAAATGTTCAAGAAAACTAAGCAAGGGGGTAATCAAAATAAAGGGCGTTCTAAAGGTCAAAAGTAAAGCAGGTTGTTGACTTTACGTAGCATACAAAGATTGCTTCAAAGTGACCGTAGTTGGTATGATAGCAGTCAAGACTGAAGAGGGAAACGGGCCTAAGGCTACGTTCTCCATTCTTTCCATGTTATAACAAAGATTTGCAGCCCCTTCACAATAAGAGAAATAACCCATGACCTTCGCTACTGCCGTTTCATGCACAATTACCCTCAAACATCTCTCACATCAGTAGACATTAACGTAGCATCAGTTACCCTTTAAATCAACAACAATTTAAACCCAATTTCTGATAAGCTGCCCACCATTGTTTTGAAGCGACGTGAGAACCCTTTAGCCCATACTCTAACATTTCCTTAGATATGGAAAGACTCATTTATTATCCCTTTCCACAAAAAGGGCTGTAGGAGCGATGTGTACGACTATCGACCTGCATTGTCTTGCGTAACTAAGTTTTTGTACGAATCATTAAAAGTCTATATTTCTCCACTGTAAAATCAACCAACTTTATTGATTTTGTCTCAAGGCTTCTTTGTACTTCGGATAACGGTGATGAAGTTGATGTTGGTGTTACCGAATTTAGTAAGGCCTTCAAAAACATCTCCCATCAAATTATCCCCTATATTCGCTATTTGGGCTGATCCAATTTAATGTACATTTATTGTACGTTCTTGCAACCTATATCGCTCAATACCAATCCTCGCCATCTCAGATCTATTTTCTTCTTCCGCCTAAATAGTCACCACACAAACTACTTGTTTGAATGGCTAATATAGGAGGAACACTTGTTGTTGTCATCATTAGGACGCCGAGAAGACTATTTTAGAAACGCCCTCACCCGGCGGTCATGGTGGAAGTGGTGGAGGTATGAAGCATTATAAAGCAGCATCCGTTGCTCTTTCCAAACCACCATGAGTTACCACAGGAAAAGTTGATAAACAAAGGATCATTATGGTCATCGACGCGGATACGAACGAGCACCGTACGTTCTGGTTAGTTCGGACATAAATAACAGAGGTGAGTCACACCTGGACTATATTTTAAGCACCAAACTTAATTCGAGAAGTCGAGAAGTTCTAGGCTCAACGCAGTGATTAGCGTTGATTCGCTCACTTGATCGGGAAGTGGAGGGTGCTTCTCTGATTATCAGTACATAGAAATTAGCCTGGCAATTCGAAAGCCTCTCTATTCTCTGTATCGAAATAAGAGGAGAACCAATTGGAGAACCACCGCCCTACGAAATGCAGAGACCTCCAGCCATAGACTCGACACTGTAGTAAAAACCCTAACAAGGGTAGTAGTGAGACAACACAGTTCGGTTGATCCAGAGGTATATCCAAACACCCTGGTGGTCGCTTGAAGTCACTACTCTAGGTAAAAAGTTTCTTAGTATGTTCAATGAAGCGTAGAGGACGAACGACTGAACAGCTTACAAGAAAATCCTTAAGGAAATTTAAAAAAAATCGTGAAGAAAGCTAAACGAGGCTTATGGAGGAAATTTTGCGGGCAGGTAGAGAGCTTCTACAAAGCCAAAGAAAATCGTGTTGATCGTTCTGACAGCTCGCAGTTTCTTACTAAATCGACAGGGTGAGTGGGCATCCTCCAGCTCGGAGACTTTGGAGCTACTAGTGGACAATTATTTTCTGAGCTTTCAATCCACGCCCGTCAGTGTACCGAATACTGCAATTCCCAATCCTTATGGTCTTGGCCACAAAATAATTTCAAAACAATCATATCATCAGGTTTGGATGATATAATCCACACGGTATTCAAAAGGCTTCTGAGCTACTGATACTGTGGCAGGAAGACCTCTTTGAGGCATGCCTAAATCTCATTTATATACCAAAATCATGGAAGGAAGCCGAAGCGATATTCATTCCAAAAGCTAGCAAAGCCTCTAATACGAAATCTAAGGACAAAAAACCGATAAGTCTGTCCTCGTTTCTCCTAAAAACTCTCAAAAGACTAATAGACAACTACATCACAAGATTCGTAGACATCTTTAGTCTCTCTAAAGCTCAGTATGCATACAGAAAGGGTAGATTTGCTGTCTCTAATGGACCGAACTCAAAAAGCAATAATCCAAAAGGAGTACACCTTAGCAGCTTTTCTCGCTATAGAAGGTGCCTTCAATAACGTCAAATCAAGGGCTATCAGGACAGCCTTAAAGAGACTGGATCTGGAGAAACTACACATTGAGCTTATAGATCTAATGGTTAGAAGGAGGGTCATAAGCTGGACCCTAGACGGCAACCATATCCGCAGTGAAAGGCATGTTCCCATGTCCACATGCCAATAAGCTATAAAGGAAGCATTCTCTGAAAATGCCAATAAAAGATAGTAGGGACATCAACGCTCTTGATGAGCGAGCTGACCCATACACTTGGTAGCCCATATTTTGGTAACCTCACAAAGCTGAGGTCTACTGAAATCGGAGACCTATTGAGATTTATCAAAGGGACAAAATAATTTCAGGTTATATAAGGAATGAGAAAAAGAAGTCCCGCATGGAATTACAATGGGCCAACTTTTGGTCTTCGTGTGCCTTGCAGCAGCCATAATTGGCCTTACCTAACCTAACCGGGGTGTGGTAGGTATGTAGTGAGAGACTGACATTTGAAAACATTGAGTTCGAGGAAGATTTTCATGCACCAGGAAGGAAGCATTCAAAATCTTTTTACAAGAAAAGCGAATCAGCTTAAAAGTAAATATTTTATATTTATTTCTATGTCGTCAGCATTTATGGAGAGTTGAGAGTGTTAGGATGAAAATAAACGTAAAAATGAAAATAAGGATGAAAATAAACGGGTCGGGATGGCTACCTTGAGGGGTATCTAACTGACTAATGATAAAGTTAGAGAAGCCAAGACATCGAAGAGGGAATTGAGGGGTTGAGAAAAATTGTGGGTATATATTTTTAAAACAATACCCGAAGTACGTCAGGACCGAAATTGTAATTGTTCTCAAACTCATTAGTTTTGTCGGCAATCAATTCAGGATTTACGTGAATAGCTACAAAATATGTTAAGTGTAGTTATTTATTAGGAAAAGTAGTCTAGCTAAAAGATGGCCAACAAATTGTGTATACATCCTGGAAATAATTTAGGATCGAATGAAGAGGTATTCTTCAAATTAAGGGCAGAGTGTTAACTGTTGCATTTCTTTTGGATTTAATGAAGTTATCAAATCGTTTCGGGTAGATGATAAGATTAAATCCTATATGGTAGAAGGAATCACGATAAAGGGGTTCGAAGTGTTCGGAAAAATTTTATAAGCTTCCAGATAATTTGAAAAGTCGGAATCTGACCAGGAAAAAGGAAAGTTTGCTAAAGTTTATTCCTCCTATCGCGGTGATAAGGAGCAGTTTTCACAAGAGGAAATAGAAATATATTGGAAAATCGCTCAGTATAATAAATGCGTCAGACAGATTGGCGTTATTGAGTAGGATATCAGTTGCTTTCATTGTGAGTTTGTAGGTGGTCTTTGAGATCGTCAGTTTGAAATTGTGATTGCCGACGTTCTTAGTGAGATCACCACCCCAATGAATTGTTGTTGGCACGACCGTGTTGACCGTGTAAAATATGGTATAGTTGGGGCATAATATTTTTGATAATAGAGCGACAAACATTTGGTGAATGGTTCATGTTCAGGCAACTTTGTTTGTTGCAACTTTTTTCGATATATTATGGGTCGGGATATCGAAAGCGTCCTGGTATTTGATGAAAGTTTTTTCAAGGCGGGTTGGTGGTAAGACCTTATTTGTAGATGCAGACGGTTTTGGTTTTATCATCAAAGTAGCCGAGATAGGCTAAAAATAGACGTATATTGTCGAAGAAGCGGATTGATAAATGAAGTGTGGTCTGATGTGGGAGTTAAAGTTCGCGAAAATGTGTATAATTTTAGTTCTAATTACAGGCTTTAGGGGTAGAAGTGAGAGAGTTTGGGCTGGAGGTTTATCTGAGTACACAAAGCGCGCCGGCCAATTTCTTGTATACATCCGTCTCTCAACCAGCCGCAAACACGCTGTGCACTATTTACACGAACCATTTCAAGCTACTTTTGACCCCGTTCTATCTCCAAACATAGTTCTATTACAGAGCTCACATTACAATTAATTAAAATATTAACCTATTGTGTAACCCTTAAAAATTTGTTGAATTTCAAATCTTAGTTCACTATTAGTACATTCTTTTCCGTGCTTATCAAACACTGCTTTCTAAGTTTGGTTCAGTTTCAGTTTTTATATTACTTCTATATTTCAAATTTTTTTGATAGTAATAGAACAGTTCAACGAGAAGTTGGCCGATTTTTTACATGCATATTTTTGGTGTGTGAGAGTTATTATGTAGGTGGACGTCGGAAGCATTTACTAGTCTTATTATTTGTATGTAGTATTACTGTTGGTGGGGTAAAGTTTCTTTATACTAAAACTTCTAAACTCCTTCGCCCACATACCAGATTTCGATGTCTACGGAAGTAAAACTTCTGCCGGAGGGCTTGTTGAAGAGTCAGATATACTTATTGGGGTTGGAGATTTCAAAATAACTAGTTTTCCTTGGATTAGATGTTGGTAGTTTCTTATGACTGACAGAAGTGAAAATAAAATTACAGGTGAAAATGTTGCAAATCCAGGATTCATCAGTATTTGAAAAAGCATTTGAAGATGAAAATTTCAGACGCAGAATTCATTCCGGTTCTGTTCGTGTAGTGCCAAATTTATTAAATAAAATAACGGTGGGTACAGGTTGAGTTAAGACAAGTTTGAAAGTTTGACCGATGAGGTCGAAAAGGCGATACCAGATTGAGAATGGGGTTGTACAGTTCGTCAAAAAAGAGAAGTGTTCGATAGAGGTTTGTTGCTGTTGAGGTGGATGATACAGTGATCCCTTAGAAGTCCTGATATCATTTAATAAGATCATCAAAGCCATGACAAACATAAAAAAAACTCGATATCAACATGTTAATTTTATTAGTTGCTGAGTCATTGTTATATTTGATAGCAATTATACATAAAAAGAGACTGCGAAATTTATTTGCACTGGCCTAGAACTTAATATAAGTGTGAGTAAAATAAATGTGAATAGATTTGAACTTATGTAATTTCTTTATTTACTTTAAAATCTTAATGATTGTCAATATAGGAACCCTTTGCATAATATATTTGTTTGCAACGTTTTGCCCAAGATTATAGAACTCGATTAATTTTATCCAGAGGAACTTTTGTACATTCATTATTATTGCAGTCTTGAAACCTCGTAGCGTGCGCACTTTCCTTTTCTTTAGCTTGCTCTTCAAACATCTCTATTGGAAGTAATCACATGGCATTGCATTGGGGCTTAAGAGCATCCACCTATGAGGATGAATAAAGGCTATTTTGTTTCTGTAGAACTACTGACGTGTACTTTTAGCCGTGTGACTGGGAGCAGAGCCTTGATGAAACACAAAATTTCCTTCTAGGTATAACTTTTCCACCTCTTTCTTCATTGTTTTCAAAATTTTGATAATATTTGTTTAGCTTTTATTTGACATTCCTATTCAAACCATAACACCCTTTGAATGTCTTGTTCTAAGTTCGGATTTTATCCTGGTTGTTACACTGAATGTCCCTTTTTCCGTTTGCATCAGTCATATAAAATTATGCTTCTTCGGAGGTTAACATATTACGCCAACGTTCATCTCTTAGCCTCAGATATAGCGGTCATTGTTATCCAATAGTAGCAGAATTCAATGTCTGTACACGTAGGTTTTTAACAAGTTTTTTATTCATTTCTTTTTTATTTCATTGCTCACATCCTGTAGATACTCTTAACTTTTTTGTCATTGCTTTTTGTGTAGGATGATTTTCATTTTGCAATATATTTCACAGAACTTGCAATTTCCGTTCGCTTAGAATACTTTTGCAACCACGATTTTCCTTCTACACTTTAACAGGTTCACAATTTTATTTTTTATATTTTATTTTACTAATAAATCCTTTGGATATCAACACCCCGCGATTTGCGAAATTTTTTATTATTCGGGAAAATGCCCAGTTAAGGCTTAAAAATATACGAATTTCACCTCGTAGGCTATCAAGCTTTTTAGGTGGCATGTTGAGACAATTATAATATACAATATATAGAACACTTTCAGTTACTGACTGGCCTACGTTGCTCGTACCTTTTCGCTTCGGGTTACTAAATCTCCCACATAAAAAGAGTGTGTACCCGGCCAACACATGCGTTAGAAGTGGAACTTCGAAGTTAGAGGAATGGGAAATTTGTAGGGACGTATGAATCATGAGTTGAAATTCACTTGTATCCGTCTTCACTAAAATCTAAAAACGAAATGATAGGTTTCTGATAACTAAAAAAGGATATAAAAGTCTGAAATTTAAATTTATCTAAATATCTACAAAATATTGAGTCGAAAATCTTGTCGTTGCTATTTATACAAATTTCCCCCACTGCTGTCCTATTCAAAGACATGGGATTTAGTTGTTTTGTTGGGAAATCTATGTAAGAAGTAACCGAAGTTGTTTATCAGTAGAGTTATTGTAGATGGCAACTCTGGCCTCTAGGCGCTTGAATATCATTACCAAATCAAAATTGGGTATATCACTTTCGTCTTCATAACCAATCTCAGAAAGAACCAGTAGCTTTGATTTTTGCATCACTTCATTCAGTAAATCTCTTGTGTGAGCATTTAAACTCTGACAATTCAATGAAAATATTGACAATCCCTTCATGGTGGTTGTAAAGTCAATCATTTGTTGGCTGACGGTTTCCAATTTGTTTAGCGCGAGTTGGTATTCTTCGTCCATAATGAAATGTGTAATCTTTAAATAATACCACCTATACCTACTTGCTGCGACTGAGTCCTGTCATACTCATAGGCGACTTTGTCACAGGCAGATACCAAAAGAAAATGATTTCTTCTAGCCGCAATGATTTTATTAGTATTTAAAAAATTCACAGATATTCTTCGCGCAATTGGTACTGCTGTTCGACTAATACCTGGCAATACCTCTCAATTTGTTTCATTTTTCGTGACGCTTCCATTTCTCAATACGACAAGTTACTCTACTGCGACAAAAGAAATTTCACTTCAGTAATCGATAGTTAATTGAATTTTTATGCTTCTAATATGACTATACTATATATTACACTTTCGGGCTTCAAAAAAAATGAAACACTATGGCATCGCCTCACTGACGCTTGCCTGAAAGAGGGAGCACGAAGCATGAGAGATAGAGACCATAAAGAGTGGGGCATTCGATATTTATAATATATATAATCTATAATAAAACATTTGACATAATCAACTAGAAAATCTTAACTCATGAGTTTAATGCGCTAGGGTTTTCGCTGCCTGCCTATGGTCACACCTGGCCTTTCGAAATCAGTTTATTTTATTTCGTTTTATCATTGTCCAGAGAAATAAACAATTCTTCCGCTTTTATTTAACATATTCATTATTGACTTTTTGCCATATTGCCCCTATTGTTAGCATTGTGCTGAGTAAACCACATTTCTTCTAGATGCGATTGTAATATTCCTGCAGCCTAACTTTGCACATCATATAATTGTTGCACTATTAATTATCTCCCATTCAAAGTAAATGCATGTATTCCAATGACTTTAATCGTAAAAAATCTTTAACATTCTTTGACTATAATATGAATGAGAACAGATTAAAAGGAGTGGGTAAAACAAAGCATTTCGGTTTGATTTATAGAAAGTTTTAGATTTTAGGCACAAAAATATTCCTATCGGATTACTAGTCTGCTTGGTATTTTAATAAAGTCAAAATTAGTATTCTAGATAAGATAACCCCTGCTTATATTTCAACATGTAAACGAACTTTTTTACGTTTTGCATTTTTTGACTAGCGAGTCATTTATTAGCCTTTTAATAACGTACTCTTTTTTCAGATATCCTTAAAATTCTTTTACTAGGCTTCTAGGGGATTTTAACAATCAATTTATTATAACAATTTCTTGGTATATTTTACTGTTATCCCGAACGTTGGCGAACCAAAAAAGCATTGGGTAGATTGGCAAAAGAAACAAGAAGAAAAAATCAAAAAACTCTGAGAAGATCCATTCGTTAAGTACTTAAATTATGTACAATAAAATGAAAGGTCCCACTTAGCTCCATACTCCCCAACGTGTGGAACAAATTCTTTAATTTCCTAACATCCCGCCCGCCTTTGGCAGTAGCTTTGAGGAATATGATACTGTAAACTTTGGAGATGAGCCTTGTAAAGACGATTGTAGCCGTTTTGATAAGAGCTACACTTGTTAATCCGTCTGCGTCGGGATGTAGACAGATGACTCTGGCAAGAGGCCACTTTAGTGGTGGAAATCTGTCATATGTAAGAGGAACTATAGACTCGATTTTAAGTTGATTAGAGGGATAATGCCACTTCAAAATTGATTGAAATCTCTGAAGACGCTCTAATGATCACCAATGCCAAAAATGTTCTAGTTTTTGTTGAATTAGTTGCCAGCGAAATAACCGTGATACTGGTGCTTCCAAAGGAGATGGCTGAGAAATATTTGTGACAGCTTCACCTATAAGGAAGTATCCGGGAATGATTACTTTAAGGTCTTCTGACTCGTCTGAGATAAATCCAAGAAGTCTTGAGTTGAAAACGGCCTCAGTTTTTATCAAGAGTGTGACTCATATGCTAGAGTCATCTCGCCGATAATTCTCCGTGGATGATGTTTAACAGATTTCATTGAGGCTTCCCACTTGTCGCCCATGTGAGGAGCCGCTGGCGGATTGAAGAAACATCTTAGGCTGTCGTTCGCCAAGAGGTGCGATAGGTGTATCGCTTCCTTTGACCCATATGAGAATAGTTACTTGAGTTCGGCTCACCCCACATAACATTATTTGAATAGCTCGAATCGTACCCCGTACTCCTACCGGCTGCGCGAATAATGTTATGTGAGATGAGCGTGGGGAGTGTTGGCTGTAGGATTTTGTGGGAGTAATACGCACAATTGTACGAGTTAAGCGTGAAAGAATAGTGAAGCGGGGGTGGTTTTGACTTAAGCACAGGAGTGTTTGGGTAATGGTTCACTTTATTTTTTTACTTGTTGTGTCCCGCACAACACTCAATTTTCTCCCCGGTATATTCAGCGCTGGACTCGACTGTCCAGGCGTAGCTATTCACTCTGGCTCTAGGCACTGACCTTTTGCTTCTAACTCCAGGCACTGGAGTGACTGACTTGACCTGGTCGATCTCGATCGGCTCTTGATCAAGTCCTTTTGCCTAACCCGCATTTTAGGCGGATGTGCCTAAAGCAATTTAAATTTAGCATTGCCCGTGATTGCCCTAAACACTTAAATTTTTGTTCACTCTAGATGTAGTTGACCGCTGGGGCGTCATTTGTGTGCAAATTTACGCATGCCTCGGAGATTGCTTCGAGGGGGCGATTACATAAATGGCTCGACGTTGCTTTGGGAGCTCGCTTTGCAACCTGAGCTGGATTTGCTCGTCCCAGAATGCTATGTGCATTCGAGGTCACTTGGGATTGCGTCGCGGTGTAAACCGATCGCGCAGCATGCACTGCTTGTGAGGTCGGGGAAACGCTTAAGCTCGCGACCTAAGTTGTACGATTGTTTACGATTGGATATGAGAGTTTTCTTGAATTGACGCAAATAATCGCAATACCTATAATCTAATAAGATCGTTGGATATGCGTCAAGGTTTTCTGATTTCCGTCGTGTAATATCCTTTGAGGTGTGTGGTTAATTACAAGGGTTGTAAATGGGAATTCTCGAGGGAGGATTGGTAGATGCCTGCATTATAAAATCAGAGAGTGTTGAAAACCATCAATTCTGAGGATTCCGGATTGTTCAACTTAAAGTGTTAGTATTGACAGGGCATGGGACATGGATATATGAGAGCCATTGTCTAGAATTTTGAATTCTGTCAAAAAGACACAAATAAAAAATCGCTGAACAGTCTTAATCAAAAATAATTTAGCGAAATATTGATAACGGCTGAGCATAGATTTCTGCGGGAGGGACCAAGAAGTCTATCCTCAGAAAAGTTTCAATATCATTTAGCTCTATAGTGTTAGTAACATAGGGAACAAGCTTTGTGAGCAGTAAGGCCGCCTCTAATTCCAGCCTTGGTGTTATTAACCTCTTGGAAGATGCTAACTTGGTTTTGACTAAACAGGTGACACCTTGACTATTGTCACTAACCTTTATGTAGACTACTGCAGCCTTAGCTACTTAGGAAGTATCCGAAAATCCATGGAGTTCGACAGTGTTTTGGTGAGATGTAACCGCCTTTGGTAGCGCACTGAGATTTCATCGGAATGTACCCATCTCTCATTAATTCGAGTGGGTAGAGGATTATTCTATCTCAGTTTAATGAGCCATAGTTCTTGTAACAGTACTTTAGCGATAACAATTACTGGAATGATAACGTCGAAAAGGTTCAAAGGATGGAAAGAAAACTGAAGGGTATAAAATCATAACCATGTCATGTAATTAGTTTCGATCGAATATGAATTGACTTCTTAGAGTTAAATTACGTTAAGTTCAGCTATCAGACGTCGATTTGACTTTGGTTGAAACAAATTACATGACACGGCCGCTGGTTTGTTTTCATGTATATGCAGGTTGAATGGACACCGAGTTCAGTCAACTCGACTGCACTGTTGCGAAATCATCTTTTATAAATTTGAAATATAATGTATATCGTTTAACGTAATGTAATGTTTCGATCCAAATCGAATCGACTTTTTATAGCAGAATTTTTTTACAAAACATTTAAGATATAATTCGGCTATAACGGATCGATGACAGAAAAGTGGCCTCATGTTCTTCTCCTAGACTAATTTAGCAAAACAAAATTTTTAATTTTTAAAACTTTTATTTTACTGATTTGGAGATGGCGATAAAAATCATCTTTTCTTTTCCCATTCCAACTGTGCAAGTTTGTCTCTGTAACTGACAAATGTTCTTTGTTTCCCAAATTTTTAATCTGAAAGAAAAGCGAGTACACAAATACACAAGTAATTTTAAGGATTGAATGTTGTATTGAAATTTTTGACTTATTAATTTAAAAACAAATTGAATTGCTCTGTTATTTGTTGTACGACTATTAGATACCTTATGTAACTGCACAGAAATGAACGAAAAAAGGGCCAGAAATCTGATTATTGTTTTACGTTATTTCAATTTTTCTCTTTTCAAGGTTATCAGTTTCGTCACAGCCTTGCGGTAAAAAAATATATGGTTTCACTTAGACCCAAAAATTTTTAAAAAATCCGGCACTAATTGGGATTTCATGTGTAACGAAGTTTATAGTTATACTTACATTATCATGGATTTATTTTCTTCTTTAAGAACTACCTGCTTAGCTCAAGTATCAGCTTCAATTATAGAGGCACAAGAAAGGATTAAGAACAAGAAATCCGTTATCCGTCGAAGGAGTTTAGTGGTTCTTAATATTTATTACTGCACCAGTAGGAGATTGGTTTATAAACTTTCTTTCACAGGATATTTCAATTAATGTCGACTTTTTAAAAACAATGGTTCTACAGGAAAATCACAATGTACTGGTTGAGTAAATGGATAACCTTGAAATGAGAAAAAATTTGAATATAGTAAAACAATAATTGGACTTTTTACTTACGCCTTTTCGTTCATTCAATTACACAGGAGATCATCTAGTAAAACTTAAAAAAATAACGTATATACTGATTTTAATGAGTAGAAGAAAAGGAACAAATGTTGATTAGTCATCAAACGACAAATCGTGAAACATATTTTTTCTTTACTGCATTAAATTGCTGATGGGCCTAAAAGACATAAATTGAATAGTGCCTCTGGGTGCCCTGGAAATCAAAGGGTTAAGGCAGGTTTCTACCTCGTTCGTCATTAAAAGTTAAAAAAAACTTAGGAACCTATTGGAAAGGAACTAATAAAGATAAAACTCTGAAATTTGGTACAGTTATTAATTGATAGAATTGATAGAATCAACACAAAGGTGGCCCGTATGGGCGATGCTTATGGTGGAGCGACTTTCGCAGCTGATGTGGTTTCCAAACGCTTCGGAAATAATTCACAAAAGAAATAAAAATAAGTATATTGTCATAATATAGACTAGTTAACACCTAAAATAGACTACAGTTAAAAAATTATCTAACTGTGTTATGGTCCTTTGAAGAAAAAGATCATTCTTGACTAAAAAGATTGCAGATTTTAATTTATAGAAAAAACGTTTTCAATATTTCTGGTTCATCTTAGTCTATTGTATGTAGAAAAAGTGTTTACGGAAATTTTAAGACTAAGATCATGTCAATCATATAATTAGGGTCATATGAAGAACTCGTGTGGGTTTGGAAAAAGTAATTTCAAGAAAGCCACTACCCCAGCTGCCCCGCACTAGCTAGGGCCTTGCCGCTTATCAAAATAAAAGTAAAGAGGAAATGCTAGATAGTAAAGACTTCAAAAAGCCTAGTGAGGCAATACCAATTAACGGGTAATACCACTCTAGAATTTTAAAAACATTCAAAATATTTGTTTTTCTGGTTTAAATTATGCCTTGGGTGTTAGAAATAAGGTAAAATATGTTTTATAAAGAGGCAAAGGTTTCAAATACTTATTTCAGATATTTAGTGGACCTCTACCGCGCGGTCTGAGCCCTATAAATGTAACTTTAAACGCATTGCAGTCGAGGTCTTCAGTCTAAAAGAAAAGAAAGTTTGAAATCAACTTATAGTACTCACTTATGGTAGCACTTGTCCTGTAAATGTAAACAGTTGTCAGAGAATAGACCACTCTATTTCTGTCGGCCGTCCGTCTTGTTATTGGAAACTGGGAAGTATTATAAATGTAACTTGAAACTTAACTGGAAAGTATTATAATGGTAACTTGTGTAGTGGCGGGCGGTAGGTGGCTGGCGTTAACCGCTTGTGTTTTCAAACGAAGTAGTCGGGGCTTCAAATTTTCAACTTATACGAGTATTCACTATAATTTTTTCTTTTTTTAGAACCGAAATATCAATAATATAAAGTAGTGACAATGGGGAACACAAAATGGCAAGGATGCAAATAGTTGAAAACTCTATACGGTTACATTAATAGAGCTTTAAAGCATCTTAAAGCTTCTGCTGGTTCGAAAGAAATTTCTTAAGTACAGTGAGAAGAATGCAAATATTGCCAGCACTCAGCTGGCTTCAATCAAATATCTGAACTATGGAGGTCTGAGGTGCATATTGTCAAAAAATTAAAAATACATTCTCAGCTAGACTGTAGTTATTAATCAACACATTCTCGAAGATGGTAGAGTCTCGTGCAAGCATGAAAATTAAGAAGTGCAATCCCGAAGTATAACACATATGTATGTAGCACCTGTCTGCCGTTAAATTCAAATCCAAAAAAATATTTAAATTTGTAATAAATCGTTTAGGATTGTTTTAAAAATTATTAATAAAGAACAGATAAAGGTAAATAATATAATGTACAAATAAGAAAAATCAAATCCCTGGGAAAATAAAAAAACCCCTCTTTTCGAAGTTTCTCATATTTTCAAAGATAACATAAGTAAGGTTTTTATCAAAAATAAAATTGTAACGAAGGAAATTTTTATATCAATGGCGACTTTATGGATTAAATAAAAACAAATATTTCCAAAATAATTCCCATAACTTTGATTTAATATATCCAATTATATTATTTAATTCGTTCGTTCATGATTATCTTACTAAAAAGGATGTAGACAATTTTTTTCTTTTTTGTTAAGTTAGGGTTATTGAAAATCGATGAATTTTCTTTTCTAAGCTATTACTTTCGAAAATTTATTTTAAAATATTTCAAAATATATTAAAACAATTCATCATTGATAAAGAATTAAAGATTTTTAATTTGTTTAATTTGTTATGCTAATTAAGAGAAAGTACCACATGATTTATTTAAATTATTTACAATTTTTTTCCAATTTTGGATAGAAATGTTTATGTCAAGTCGTTATAAAGGGTGGGTCATTGACGGATTTCGTTTTAAATTACGTATTCTTTTGACACAGGCAGCTCTTTTGCGCTCAAAATATGACAGAATCACGGTATCATATCTCCAAGGTACGAAATGAATTGATTTATATTTGAACAACGTTGAGAAATATTGAAAACTTATTTCCAAAGTGGGTTGCCTACACGGTACGAAAAATAAACCTCGGTTGAAATAATGCACCAACCACGCCCAGCTACGACTTTTTTTTGGGATGCCGTTAAAGATCGGTTTTATGCTCACAATTCAGAAATGATTCAGGGACATTGATTGATCGTGCTATTCGTTAAATAGGGCCCATCCATAGAAAATGTACTGTGCAATTGGGTTGAGAGGACGGCCTACTGCCAAGCGATCCGAGGTAGGCATTTGAATGAAATTATATTCCATAACTAATCGCAAGGTTTGCTCTTTTCAATAAATCAACAAACCATGAAAAATATTGAACAGTGTATGTTATACAATTTTTAAAAAGAAACTAGCCGATGGCCCAGCCTTTATATTCACTTGAATTTAGAGCAATCATTTACAAGAATTTCATCTAGAATATATTTCTCTCCTAATAACTTTTTTCAAAATGCTTACAAATAAATACATAAAATTTACTTTAGCACATAATTCTTTATACAAACGATTAATAATTCCAGTTGGAATCCTTTACGCAATTAGTCAAAAACATACCTCCACATAGAGTTAAATCAACCAGGATAAGCAAGTAAAAATTTGACTAATTTTGTCAATTAATGCGTATTCTTTTTTAACTATTTAATTCATCATCTTTTTCACGTAAAATTTCAGTCAATTTTTGCACTAAATTTAATTATGCCGCATTCCCAATCTGAACAAACTAATCAACTGATTTTATAATTTAGCTGAGTTTATTCATATCGATCTTTAAATAAAAAATTAGTCACTGGTATCACTTAATTTAATTTATTCGCATTCTGCATAGGCTAAAGAAATAGTTTGACCATTACATTTGGTTCGTTCACAATTTTCATAAATGACTAATTGATATAATAATAATTAAATAATCTAACTATCTGTTTGGTAAAGTGGCTATTCATTTCTTTGAGTGCACGTGGTTTTTGAAAAATGCAGTAAAAGAAGAAATTCCTAAGTGGGATTAATTGATTTGGACTGTGAAAAACACATATACAAACAGTGTTAATGACAGAGCAAAGATCGGAGGAAATTACAATTAGTTTTAAATAAAACATTACATGTAAACGCTATAAAATTTTATTCGAGAGTCTTCAATGAAGGTACCAAATGAAAACTCAAGCGAGTTAAATAACAACTTCTTTCTGTGTTACAAAGTTTTGTGTGCCAAGTCCAGGTTGGAGCAAACGACGCTAATAACATCTATCGTCACCCATTGTTCTGTATTCTCAGGCTTGTCTCGCTAGAGCGGCTTGCAATATTGAACCCTTCCACCCGCCTTGTATTAATACGACCGTTTACCAAAATATAGTTGGAAGTGATAAGAAGACCACCCGCCTTGAGCCAATGGATATTTGTCTGACTTCAAGATACTTTGATTCGATTACGACGTTTACTGTTGAAAGGAAGGAATAATGTTTTGGAACGAATTGGAGCAGGAAAAAAACAACTAGGCTAATTAGTATTATCCAAAGTTTTACAGTGAAACGTTGACAATAACCGTCTTTGTAACGAAGTGAATCAACAAGGCCTCTGCCGTTTGATTCACTTCTCTGCTGGTCCTAATGACCATTTCGATGGTGGCATATTCTCGTCTTTGACGAGGACTAGATCGTTGACTTTAATTGAATTCTTCGTCTGTGACCACGTGTTGCGAACTTGAAGATGGTGGATATGTTCTTTATATCGTCTGGACCAGAGGCGTTTGAACATGTGTTGAACCATTTCCCATCGGTTCAGTCGATTAATACACGCCAGTAAGCAAGATCTCACCAACAAGGAAGTGGCCTGGTGTTAGAGCTGAAAGATCGCCAGGGTCGTCACTAAGAGCGCATATGAGACGTGATTGAAGGCACACTTCTATTTGCGTAAGCAAAGAATTCATCGATTCTAGTCACCATCGGAGGGAATATTACATGTTTTTCTCCTGATTCTCATAGCCCTCCGAAGTGAGGATTGGCAGGAGGTATGAAGCGCCATTCGGTGCTGCTATCAAGCAAAAATTTAGCAATATTTGCGTTAATAATCGAGGTACGTAGATGTTGAACTATGTTGTTAGCGCCTACAAAACTTGTCGCGTTGTCACTATACGGTGTATAACATAGAGACTGTGAGAAATGCGTAGATGGACAAATCTATGACGAGATCAAGATGAATTGCTCGTGTGGTAAAACAAACAAAGTGTTATGATCCCAACTCGGTCGATACCACTAATTTCCAGAAAAATTACTAAAATGCAAAATGGACGCTACATAGTTTCTCCACGAAAACTGAAAATTCTTGGGGATTCGGGCAAAATCAAACAAATTTGGCTACTTGAATTCTTAGGTCTATTTCACAAAATGTATTTCTAAAAGAAAGGTTTTAAATTAAAATCAAAGGAAAATAAAAATAAAAACATTAAATAAGGATACAACATATCTAACCCATAATCTGACTTAATTCACAAATTAAATTATCAAACTTAAAAATGTTGAATCGCAATCGCGAATTTATTGATTTAGTCAGTGAAGTCGCAGTCTCAAATGTTCGGTTATAGGTGGTGACCAGCTGTTAGTAGCATTTGATAGATGTATTATTTTGTTGATTTATGCCGTAAAAAGTGCATATCCCCGGGAAAATTTATGATCGTTCGCTTCGTCCGTTGTCTGTCTCGTAAATTGGGGCAGGCCTACAAAGATCTTCGGGAATTTCACGAGAATCCAGGCCACCAACCCGTTCGTCGGCTTTTCGCGATTTTCCGCGATATATTTCCGTTACTATGGACCAGTCGAATTTCAACGCCCGTATGTTTTGAACGAGCCTACCCACATGGTGTTCTTGACGCTTTTATGTTTAGTGCTTTGGGGTTAAGTTGTGCCTTAGATATATCCTGTCTAAATGGCTTAATGTCACCGTGTGCCTTCGTGTCTCTTAGCCCGTCACCAAGCAAATATCTGTTATGCGTTGTGATGTCTTCCCCCTGTGCCTGTCGTCGTCTTCATACCCTGCATTCTTGATCTCTCAATAATGTGGCTTCTTTTCTCTACTTCCAGGTTCTGCTTCAACCCTATTGCGGCTTCTTAGCGTTTGCTTGGTGCATCGTAGGACCTAAAAAAAGAGAAAAGACGAGGAACATCGGTGGATTTTTTCTAATGCATGGAAAAAGGTATAAAGGTATTTATGTAAGTTGTAGTCTTAGGACATTAATACAATACACTAGTCAACCCCTTTTTTTCCTTTTATACCCCTAGTTTCCAATTATTCCCCACCTCACAATCTTCACGTATAACAAAATATTTACAAGTTTTATATAGATAGGTACGGCAAAGTCCATGCCACTAGTCAGAAATGATTTAGAAGGTTGCAGTCGTTCAACTGGCAGTTTACCCATTAATTGAGCCGGTCGGTTTGGTTCTGAACCAGCAGCAGGTGATACATTGATGGATATAATGGCGAATCTTGCTTCATCCATAGAGCACCCAGTACTTCTTGCAAATATGACCTAACATTGCTTGCACGATAAGCATTAACCACCAGAAGGTATGTAAATCTGCTGTTTTTTGGCAGTACGATCGGAAATTTCTCACCAAATTCAAGTTTCGAGTTTTTGAAACCCCCACGAAGTCGAAGGATACCATTTGGATCTAGGAAATATTTAAGCTTGTACTAGTTTGATCCAGGAGCTTATTCATATATCAATTTCCGTTGGATTTAAAGGTTCCTTTATACGATCGACCTTGTTAGATGTGCGTATTATGTAATAACCGCTAACAATGCGTAATAGTCGTATTAGATTTAAATATCGAAAGCATAACTCGAACCCGCTTTTTTCCAGTTGTAACTGCTACAGTGTACACCTGAGGCGATTCTGCTTCAGTGTCTGCTCGCACATGTGAATCGCTTGGCTTTGTGAATGGCCATAAAGCTAAATTTTCTTTTAGCAATGGTGGCCCAGACTACAACAGGTTTTGATTTACTGAATGCCATTTAAAACTCTTGTAGCACAGTCTGTTTTCAGACACGAAAACTTTTCATTTAGCCGGATACTCCCGAAGCCATGAAAAAACTACTATACGCGTGTATTGGGATGCCTAGAAAGTATAAATTGTTAACGTAGTGAAGTAATTCAGCAAATAGAGCGGCAGTATATAATTCTAAGTAATGGTAATGAAAATATTCCCAATAACGTCACTCGATATTTACAGTTACAGAAGCTGCAACCATTAACATAATATAAATTCCCAAAGAATATTTTCCTAAGAAGATAATACAGAATTTTCATTCCCAAGAATCATATTTCCCTAAAAACGAGAATCCTCCTAAGATTTCCTAAGAACAGAATTTTCATTCCCAAGAAACAAGAATTCCCATGCATCCACATCTACCCAAGATCGAATTTTAGTTACCGTGCCGATCAATTGAGCAGACGCTTCATCAGCAGTGCGTGCAGTCGTGCACCTATATCACGTTGATCGCGTGCAGCTATAAAAGGTCAAGATATAACTAGAACTAGAGTACTTGAACAAGTTGAAAGTCCCCGAAAGAACGCTGTCTGAGTCCGGGAAGTTTCGAACTGAATCGAGTGGTAAAATTGGTTGTGTGAATAAATAATATAAAAGTGAATAAATCAATGAAACAGAGTAAATCTTGTTTTTTTAACTTATTCACCAATAAAAATCAAAATTATTTACCATGTAATAAAGTAATATGAGTAATGTCAAATTCATCTATAATACACAGGTAAACTTCAGCACTGTATACTCAGAGGAGTGAAACATAAATTACGTACACATGTAGTTCTACTCATAAGTGTATACACATCATACTGACTCATCGATCTGTTTCAATTGGGTTCAAGCACTTCAGTTCGTACCAATACTCTATTACTAAATTGTGTAAATCTGAAAGAAGTGGATTATCGCAATTCAACTTTACTATGGTAGAAGAAATTAATCCAAGTCATATAGGCGTGTATTAAACACATTTATTGGGCAGTTCGAATTTTGGAGAACTTTAAAGATGCTTGTTAGTCAGTGAGATGACTGGTTGTTGTACTTCTTGTCTAACATATTTGGCGTAACAAAAAGGAAATATTGGAAATTCATCTACATATGTGCATTCTTTGAATCGTTAAAAGCTTTCCTAGAAGGAAGAATTCATACAGCTTTCTTGGCAAACGATCGTGGCCGCCTCCTCAACCAACTCGACAAATTACCCACACATATTACGCTTACTCGGTGAAGTATTAAAAACACTTGTAAAAGAAAACACTTTATGATTTCATCTGTGAACAGATGCCAGCAATGTGAACCAAAGACTCATACTACAGGTATGCACATGAACACGTCGAAAAATTTCAATTCCAAGATGAAATCTTAGCCATCTACATCTTATGTCAAAGGTCCGAATAAAGAGACTAACTTTTTAAGGAAGTCTACAGTTCTTGTTATGGAACTGCCATCGCTATTTTATTTGTAAGATCAGGTGATTCGAGCAAGAGCCTTGTTTGATCAGAACCCGGAATAAAATTTTATCACGGCATCATTGTCGAATCTTTTATGTTTACCTAGACAACATACACATGTAGCAATAAATGATATAGATAACTGTAAGGTAGATGTAGTGAAATCACTTTTCAATTATGAAATCCAGTCCATTGTGGATTCTAATTGCACTTATACTCTGCAATCGTTAGTATTACCTGTTAACTCATTCCGTCACAAAAGATTCACATAGAAATATTTCCACTGTTGGGCTAACGTTAGCGGATCGGGAGTTCAGTATACCTACATGCATCGACTTATTCGTTGGAACAGGACTTTATGCTCAGATTTTGTTAAATGAGGTTCAAAGTGGTCCCGCTGGTAGTTCTGTAACCCAGCACTCTTCATTAGGATGGGTTTTGCCGGACTGCATCGAATACTGAAAATTGTCTCATGCAGTCTACAATTTCCACACTGTAATTCCAGGTGTGATGTCAATCTGACTTAGCGTAAATTTTGGGAAATGGTAGAATTACCCAAAGTCACCCACGTCACTCCACAAGGGGAGGAATGTTAACGTATTTTGCAAAATGCTCATTATTGCACCGCTGAAGGTCGGTACGTAATCCGTTTGCCATTGAACTCTGACTAAATTTTATTCGACATATCGAGAGACGTGACATTCTTTGCATTTAGGCGATTAGAACAACAACTTTCACACAATATTGAGTTGCACCGTCAATAGTGCATTGATAGATAAGTATTTTCAACTTAACCATACGCAGTCGGTTTTTCAAGGTGATTCTACGCCACAAACGTCATACTATCGTCATACACCACGACAAAGTTCCAAGTAGTATTCAACGCATCTTAGAACACAGGGCCGGCGGGAAATCTTTCAATGACATTCTAAGCGACAGGCCTAAAGTGCAAAATGATGTCGTCGCGATTCTAATGAAATGGCAACTGTTCGCATATGCCCCCGCGGCTGATGTGGTAAAGATGTATCGTCAAATATTGGTTGACAAGCCAGACACCGATCTACAGCGAATTTCGTGACGCGCGTCATCCAACGAATCTATTAGATGCTTTCGAGCCTTAAATGTTACATATAGAACTGCAGCGGCATCACATCTTGCTTGTTATTGTATAATAATAATTAGCTGACAGCCATGAATTACTGTGGGATGTGTGAGAAAATTTCTACGTTGAGATGCTCTCTTCGGAGCTTTCGACAAACTTTCTGCTGTTTAATTGCGAGATGAGTTATATCATTTACATCAACAGGATGACTTTCCATTGCGAAAGTGGCTTTCCAACTCATTCGAATTGCTTGCTGATTTGCCTGAAGAGGATAAAGCATATTCCAATAAAACTAAAATTGTTAATTATAATCAGTTTAAAGCATTAAGTTTTGATTGGAATCCTGAAACTCACATATTGCATAAGCTTAACGCAGTTATCATCTGTAACCAAACGATCAGTTCTAGCGAATATGATGAAAATTCAGAAGACATCGGATGTAAATTGATTAGCGTCATTAAATTAGCTTTAATTAAGATTCGAATGTTTTTATAGCGAGTTATTAGTTGTCTCAGAGCAATGGAATAATTTCAGGTAATAGGTGTCTCAAAAGTTTGACAGATTCACCACGAACTGAAAAAGTAAAATAATGTAGCTTCTAAATATCCGAGAGAGAGTTATTATATTATACTATGTATATTACGTATTAGTGAGATATATGTCTCGGAATGATGGCCAATCAAGACTAGATTCAGTGAAAGATGGCAATCTCATCTTCAGAAACTCTATAGATTAAACATCTGCCGACGTCATTATAGCGGAGTTGGATTTCGATTCACTACCAGCAGCATGAACGCAGATATTTGTTCATGAATATGTGATAAAATTACACCCTATGTATTAATGTTAGTAGCAACCTTGCGGGACCACGAACTCTACGGTCCAGACAAGATTTTTGCCTATTCATCTGTTAGAGATGGAGAACGTCAGCAGGAGTCAAGAAATCAAGGACAGTTCACTAGAAATATTGGAAAAAATAAAAGCCAAGGTCAATTTCAGAGACTTTCGGGTGGATTTGGAATTATTTATTGCTAAACACCAAGCCATCGAGATTTTATTAAGAAATTTAATTTCGAAATAAGTAATAAACATAATGGACATTTAAATGATAGCGTGCAGACTTCTACTAATGTAGAATTCGTATCAGATATTTTAAATATTGACACTACTGAAAACAAACATTGACGTCCTTAAATATTAACGAAGAATTACCACAATAGATAAATGGAAAATTATGAAAGTTTTTCTGGAGCCTCTTCTTTTAAATAAAACAGTTTCTAATTTACCTAGCAACCACACCGAAATGACAATACATTTGATGAAAGAAGAACCGATTCATAGTACATCATGCAGAATTCCATTTGAAGAACTCTAAACTCTAGAAAATTTTAGATTATCTTCTTAAGATTATTCGTGAGTGTGATGCACCTTACGCTTCACCATTGGTTTTGGTCCCGTAAAAGAATAAAGAGCTTCGTCTGTGCGCGGATTATAAAATACTAAATAAGTATACTGTTCGAGACAACTATCCTCTGCCACTTATTAAAGATCTCTTGGATAGGCTCAGCTATAAAAAGTATTTTTTGTCCTACATCTGAGAAATGGATTTCATTAAGTCAAAGTCGCACCAGCTTCAATGAAATATATTTCTTTTGTAATTTCCATTGGTCAGTATGAGTACTTTAGAAGCCTTTTGGAGTTCTTCCGTATTTCAGCGTTATATTCACAACATTTTTAAATACTTAATAAGAAGGGACGAACTTTTTATCTATATGAGTGATATATTAGTTGTAACAAAAGTGACAACGACAATACGGCCAATAACAATCCTGAAAGAAATGTTGTCCTTAATTACAGAAAACCTACTTCAGATAAGATGCGACAAATGTAAAATCCTTCATCAAGAAATTAATTACTTGGGATAGGATCGACTCAATGAAGAAAATTTACGTGCAATTCACGACTTCCCTATTCTTGAATGGATTAAAGGCAAAGCTTTTTAAGTTTGACGCCTAATTTTCGAGAATTTATAAAAATTGTTACAACTATTTGAAAACCACTATATGATTTTTTATGGAAAAATGCAGCGTTTTGTTTCGGCCCCAAAAAGCATGATGCCTTTACTGTACGAAAGTCCAAACTTTTGAATGCGTCCGTTTAATTTTAACTGAACTTGAGTTTAAGTAGTATAATTATGAACTGGAAACTCTTGCAGTTATTTAGGCTTTAAGAACGTTTCGTCCAAATATATTAGATATCAATTTCAAAACCGTAACCGATTGTCAGTCCATAACCTTAATACTTAATAAGCAATTTCTGAATTCCAGGATAGTTGAATATTGGAACTGCAAGATTATGACTATAAAATGGAACATAGATCAGGAAGTAGAATAACATGTAGATGCGTTAGGTAGAAGCTATGAAATATTGAATCTAGAAGACGAATTCTTTGATTATGCTTTGGCTATAGTTCAAAACGGAGATTATAGTTTATATGATAAAACATATAGTCTCAGACCTGGAAATAACCTTTTTGATGATTCTGAAAAACTACAGGGGTATAGATTCCGTGCGTCGTTTGTCGCGAACATTTGTGTGTGGTATTCTGTGTACGGTATCGTTCCCACTGAGAAAAAATTGGCGCACACATTTTATACCTTCGGACAACGTGGCTAAAATATGACTAAAAAGCCAAAAATCTATCAAATGATCGACAAAGAAAAATCCAAAACAATATACGAGTATCATATATCAAAAACAAGAATGAAGGTGAGTATAGATCTAATCCCCACCAAGCACATACACAAACAAGAAACTAAAGTATCAGAAATGTATTGCGGAGTTCTACCACCGACTAACCAATTTCTATGAGGACTAACCAATTCAGATACAACCTCAGCAGCAATAGGTGTAATATCAAAAACGCCAGGACAATAAATGAGTTCAAACGGTTAATTAAATTTTATGCAATAAATTAATATCAAAAATTATCACTGTTATTGGAATTACAAACTGTGCTATTCTTACACCACAAAAATCTGACTGCGTGGTGCATTTGTTACACATTGAGAAAAAATGTAATAATTGTTAAATTACCTGTAAACCTATTCTATAATGAAATAAACTATTGGTACTATTATTTAAAATGTTGAATCAAAAATACATGTCTTATATCTCATAAACTTGTAATACTTGTTATGTCAATTGGAAAGCCGAAGGAAATCACGGCAATATATTATTGTATTATACAAATTTTCAAATCTCTTTCTCTTTGAAGTATTTTTTCTGTCATGGCGTGTGTCAAGTTACACGTCATGAGTCGTTTACGTTTACGTGTTACGCAGCATGTGGTATGATTGTCATGTACATATTTTATTTATTTATTTGTACGTCACGTGTCGTGCGTTGGGATAAAACAGGCTTTAGATTAATTTCACACATTCATATATATTCACATTGGTATAAGTTTATTAGTAAAAACTCCATCAAACCCGTTTAGTGGTTTGTATGAAATGCAAATAAACATACAGACAGGCAACCAACATTTTCAAAAGTATGTACAGTTTCTGTATATACCTATACACTCTTACATCCAAAACATTCAAAAATCCTAAATGCTATACGTTGCATTCAATTTGGACTTTTCAACCTAGCCTACCTGATTTCAGTAAGCCAATGTTCTCACTTTTAAAAACCCAAATGTATAGATGTAGATAAAAATAAGAGTTATAGTCTCGAAAATAAGTTATATCTAAGCCACCTGAGCCAGTCAGACGCACGTGAAATTGCCTTTGAAAATAGCCTATGTATTCTGCACAAGTTAAGTGCATAGTTACTTAGAATCGGCTAATACACAAAACTATTAAAAATGTACGGTACTTATGACTATGAAACGAAAAAGCTTGTTGGTTAATTCATTACCGTAATTCATACTGGTATTTTAAAATAATGTTCAAATTCTTTTGTGAAACGCAGCCCATTTTCAGAGCGCGCGTTTGTAAGTAGTATATAAAAGCAGTATATATTTAGGCTTTCTTGGAAATAATCAAACATTCGTTTACTTTCCTTCGTTATAAATTTACACGTCCTTTTATATAAGATAACTGGATTTTTTTCCCACAACGCACATTAGCACATTGCATAATTTATCAATAGCAATAAACTCGAGAGAGAAGGGATCAAACATACGACCTTATTGTTAATAAGAGATTTAAGGAGAACCAAAATATATTTTTGGTGTTCTGTGCAAAAAGAAATAAGAGAATATTAGAAACAAATGCGTAATACTTTATTTGTTTACATAACTATCACCAATAACTAATATTAACAATTATTAGAAATTCCCAATAACTCGTATCGTAGTTTTAGAATTTTGGAAATTAGGGCTAAATTAATTGTGATTTGAAGCACTGGCAAAAATTCGCCCTTACTCCAAAAAGGTATAAGACATCATATCTATAATATATATAGTTTTGTGAAATACTAATACTAATAACTCATGTGGTTGTTTAGCTATTTGATCAGTTGATTAAAAGTTATAATGGGTATCGGATTAATTTGACATATGTATATAATTTTTACAAGGCAATTTATAATGCTTATAATCTTTGTATGTCATACGAATTTTTTGGAAGTTCGCTTACCCGTAGTTCTTGCTTAATAGTGATCTCCGTCGAAAAATAAGTTATAAAGGTCTTATCTGCAAAAAAGTATATAATTCCTGTTATGACGGATTCGTTAACTGTAAAAATAATTTATAACACATAATTTGACACTATTTTACATTTTAAATTTTTTGCTAGCGACTTTAGACTTAAAATGTTTTGAACTTCGTATTAATATTTTTGGTGGAATACAGTAATAGTGGTTTACTTAAAGAAATAATTTCACAAGCTGAATGTGACTTTTGTAATTTTATTTGCAATAACTTTCGCATTTTTTAAAATTTATGTTGGTAGTTTTTAGTATTATAACACACATTTTAATAATTTTAGTAACATTTATAAACAAACAGATATATCTGCCACTTTTGATACGAGTTGTTAATCATTTAATATTTTCTACTAATGTGAAAAGTGTTACCAAAATTTGCTGTCATCATTCTATAAGCGTAAAGTTTAGCCACTTTTTTTCGTTCATATATATACCCATACTCTTGATATAGACAATTATTATATATTAAATATAAAATTCTGACAATTAAATTGTGTAATGTATGTTTTCTTTTCCTAGTTATAAAAGTGGGCTTGTGTGGCGCCGAATTACTTCTTGAATTAGCTCAAAATCTATTTACTATTAACATCAAATTGTGTCTCGTTTTATTCTTAAATGAGTTTATTCGATTTGACTTGTATGATATATGTCGTAACTAGGACTATTGGCGCCCAGGACAATATTTGGATTCTACACCCGTCTATTTTGAAAAATAGTTTCGTTCTGCCCCACTTTTCTCGCATTGCTAAAGAACAATGTTAAAAATGATTGAATTTTAGGCCCTTCAATAAAAGTTAATAAAAAATATATAGCATAAAATAGTTTTATCTGAAAATTACTGTAACAAATACTTATTGAGCGGAAAGCAGTCAAGAACATTTTTGAAATGTGCTATTACGTAATATCAATGTAACATTATTACAAATGTATTTTTAAGTAATATCTACTTAATATTTATTCCATTTCATTTTAGGTAAATGAAAATAGTTGATTTTCGAACATTTTAACAAAATTTTGAGCAAAACATTCTCGATATATTCATTCGATATTGTTCGCTATGTTATAATAATTCCTTTGCATCTGCTCTTGCAAGCCCCTATTTAAAACCGAATTTTATATTAAACTTTCATGTTAACCCTGTAAACTTATTTACTTTCTTTTGAGATGAATAAAAAAAAAGAATTGAGATTTAAGTTTCTATTACTGCTGCACCCCAGATTTAAGGAAAGAATGGTTGCAAGGATCATTATAAGGATATTAGTTTTGCAAATTAAAGGTTGACATAAATTTACTGCAGTCGTGCTCTTTAGGTTAGAAAATTTAGCGTCCTAAAATATTAGTAATTGAATAAAAGGTTATATATACACATATCATATTTTTTTGCTTATATTAATTAAATTCAAATTATCCAAAAAACGGTAACCTTTTCGATGCTGCGCTTTAAAATTTTAGCGCTAAGTTTACGCTTGTAGTCCATAGCTTCGAAAGAGTTAATATTAAAAAATTTGCCAACATTTACATTTATTACTTGTGCTTTTATTATAAATCAAGAAAAGGATTTTTTCAAATTACTATTTAAGACTAGAGTTGCGAAAGCCGGAACCTTTCCATCGTTTTGCAATTTGTTTTACGTACTCTCTATTACTTTATTATTGGGCTTGTGCGCAATGCGCGATTTGCAAGCACGAATTGGGATTTTCAACGTTAAAAAATATATGAAGGAGTGGGATAATTATTGTTATTAATTAATTTATTATATATTATTATATAATTAATTTATTATTATTTGTTTATAATTGTTAATTGTGATTTAATGTTCCTTCCTCTTCATTTGCATATGTAATTTTTCATCATGATAAAAACCAAATTTTTATGGCCACACATTTTTATAGTTTATATTGAATACTATCGTCTTATTTATAGTAATAGCATTATTATTAGACATTACATGAAGTCTTTTAGAGTTTATAAATATTCTTTCAAAATTTTTCAGAAGAGGAAAATCAAAATGAATTTAACAAAGCAAATTCCAGCCACATGATCTATTTTGTTCAGACAAATTTGAGACTGAAACTTCCCCAAGTCCCCTTTTGTCAGAAGTGAACATTTGCGGTCAGTACTTACTTCATCGAAAGTGTCGTGGAAACTTCCACCGCTTATTGCGAATGTGCCTGCAGTGCACCGACCACTGCATCTCAAGTCCTCTTTACTAGCATATGTTTGCGCCGTTATCGGCAAAATGACTGAATTTTATATTGCCCACACGGGTGTTCAACATCACGCCACCCGCATCTCACTCAGACCGAGCTTGTCAGTGGCAGTAGTGAAAACCATAGATACTCCACTGCCAACAGCAGGGCACTAGGATCTACCATCTCATCGCACAGCTAACAACCCAAAAACAGCAGCCCCGCACTTGTAACCCCCGCTGACCTGACTTCGGCCCCGTGCTCAAATGAAGCTTCCTAGCGCCAAGCACCATTGAGGCTGCTATCTACCACGGAATCGCTCGACACATCCACCTCCCGTCGCACCGCATTACCGCAGCTGAACCACTTACATCGTCAACTTTGCCGTTCGATCGCCCAAACCACCCTGAATCAGACGCACACGATGAAGCCAAAACCAAATTTACCACCCGCCCTCTCCATCATTCCATTCACACCAAATCCCCTAACGTGCTGGAAACCCCCACTAGTCATCGGGCACTCATCCCTTTCAAGGGCCCTTGGTACAGTTGTGTAGCAGGAAAGACGGCTGCTGGCTTTATTCTTTAGTAATCGGGCGGGGATTCAGTCCAGAGGAAAGGAAAATTTACTCCACGTGGAGTCAGAGGTCAACGCAAAAACCGCATAAAGAGAGTAAATTCTCATCCAATCATCGTTCCTGTTTGCTGTCTAGGGACCAATCGGCTTTCCGAATCCGCCTTTGATAAGCGCTGGTTGCTAACAGAACCAATCGAACGAGTTTTTTATTTAGCGGTTCTGTGTGTACGCGTGGTTGCACGTTGTCTGAGTGCCGTCAACAGCGACGTCCGCTTTTTTGCCATTCTCGTTGGCCTGTGTGGTGTGTTGTTGCCCTCAGTTGCTCTCAATTTTCCATTGAGTCCGGCACATTTCGCTCGCCCGGGCTCCGTGTTCTTCGTCTTATGTAGCTAGAAAAAGCTCGACTATGTCTGTTCAGCTTTTTTGTGCTCACCGAAAATATCCGCGTACTCCCATAATTCCTTTTACCCTCCGAATGTACGATATGCATAGCTCGTCTGTCTCTTCATTTTTTTACCCGGCGCCCTACATGATATGCCATTTGGTCCAACTGCTGGGATGAAGATTCGCTACTCTCCTGAGTTTCATTTTACCGCGTTTTGTTGCTTTTCCACCGTCGCCACAGGAATTGTTGATGAACAGCCCTTCATCTCAACCCGTATTGGGGCTCGTTGCCCTTTCATAAGTTGTTCCGTTTTTCCGCAGTCTTTCCTCCCACAGAAGGCAGCAACCGAAAATTTTTTCACGCTTTTGCGTTACGTAAAAGTAGGAGGGTCGGCCATTCTGGCACGATTGCTTTTCGCCTTACCGTTTGCCCATTCAGCTGCTGCAAGTGTTGGATCAGTCAACGACTCGTCAACGACGTGGGTTAGGAAGGGGGACGGAACAGTTTTTATATGGTTTCGCTAAGAAAGAGGTTTAAAAATGTAGGGAGGGCTTTAGTTATAGGTCAGGGTGCGCCCAGAGGGAAAAGAAAATAAAACTCGGGCGAGACAAAAAAAGGCTATTAAATAATGGAAAATCAATGGGAGATCAAGTATAGGAGGTTTTGTGCATAAAAAAAACCTCTAGAGGATCTTCCAGTATAAGCTGAGGTGAAGCTAAACTAAGCTTACCCCACAAAATTAAAGGGCAAGGGCGGATATAGAGTAGGGAGAAGGTATCCGTTTTATGGTGGACTATATTTGTGCTAAAGTGAACAGCAAGAGGAGGATTAAGTAAAAATCTTTCCGGTGGTGCCGCAACCTCCAAGCCGACGAGTAGAGGCAATAAGGTAAGGAAAATAGTCAAATTCATTTGACGGGTGTATCTTTGCCATCTGGTTTTTTAGACCCAGGCGATTACGGGTACATAAAGTAGGCGGACCGAAATGCTCGAATAGCAGTGATAAGAAAATTAGGTGGTATATGCAGTTGGGATAACTCATTTTAATAAGAAGTAATTCAATTATGTTCTGTCATACATTTCAACGCAACTGTGAGGACCATGAGCACGTTCGCTTCTTTTACATTCCATATTATACAATAACGAAAATTCATAACCTTAAGTTGATTCTAATGATAATATAACGATTTATGTTAATTTATGTATCTCTAAATTTTCTCCTTCGTAAAACCGATTTAAAAAGTGGAAAAAAGAAATTTTTCGAAGTAATAGTTCATCAAGAATAATAAAATAAAAGTGAAATAAAGATCAGACCATATTTTCTCGATTACAGAAATAGAGCGATAAAAGGTTTCTGCTGTATTTCCTAATAATGTTGCATTTCTACTTTTGAATTTTGTTTGCATAGTTAGTACTTTCTTTCTTGACTTTTATTTGTGATCACAGAGGCACAACGACCTGCTACCTGAGTATAGTTGGGATAGATGTCCATTCTTTTCGAATAATTCCACATTTTTTGTTAGTTATAATTTTGTGTTTACTCATTGGAATTTTTTAAGTCCTTGCGTAAATTCGCAAACGGATTTAAATCCGAATCGCTGAATATTTTTTTGCTTACCTTACATATAATCCTCTTCAACGAATGGCAACATAACTGTTGTAAGGGTATGTACATATTCGTCTTGGTCCATAGTTATTTGGTTCACTTTTTGGCCGTTTTTAATATCATCAAAGGATTTAAAAGTATTGCATTTGGAAACATAAACAGTTCTCTTGTAAATTTACATATTTTGTTAATTTCCGTTAATGTCCCCGATTTTCTTTATTGTTTTTTGGTTTTAACGAATTTTTAACCATTTATAAAATATAAGAATCTATGTCCTTTTACTAAGTTTGTAGTGTGGTCTATATGTTTTTCTTTTCAACATACTTCAGCTAATTAAAAAAAAAACGTTGAATTTATTTTTATGACCAAACACATTTGGCTGCAGAATTTAATTGGGATTTCCATAAAATAAGGAATAGTGCTTCGATATTCCTTTTCATAGTTTTTAGTTGTCACTACTGGTGGCGACCAGACAATAAAAAAAATAAACAAAGAAAATTCTATAAAATGTCGTCATAGTTGTTAGGCATGGATCTGGCTCTTTTTTCATGACCACCACTTTCCAACTTTCCCTTTTAACTTGTTTCGTTCTGAATTATTCTAAGGCTGATGACAATATTAGGTATCTTAAATTCCACTAAAAGTATTCATGTAAAAAAATCGGACAAGCTTGCAAATGGTTTACTTAGATTTGACACTTAATATTTTAACTAAAAATTTTCCAAGAATCAAAACATTATTTTTTTTATATATTCTTTCAAAAATATGTAAAAATATGCCAAACCAACATTTCAAACATTGACTGATTAATAAGTCATAATTCACGCGGATTTTACGGAGAGTTACGAATTATGTGAACAGATGTTATATTTTTAAATTTTCACAGCTGTTATATTTTTAAATTTTCTTGTTACCATTTAGTCCCTTTATTTTACTATTATTTGGATAAGTGAAGAAGCAATTTTCTCTGGTTTCGGGTAGTTGATTGTGTCGCCAACTACCAAAGAACACTGCTCAAACATTGAACGCGTGCATCGTCAACCCGGCCATTCCACTTTTTGTAACGATTATTTTAATATTTCAATTTTTTCTAATATTCAATAAAATATGGTAAACAGCTACTCAAATATTCATGACTGTAGTTTTATTAGTACCTTTCCTATAAATTCTTAAATATTTTCCACTTTTCATAGCGAGTAAGGTAGAAAACTAACTCAACCGTTTCCATTTGAAAATTCCGCGGAGGCACCATTCAATTTGTGTCTTTAGGCGTATCAGCAATGTAATGCGACAAAAAATATATGTATCACAATTTGTAGCTTGATGACTTATCGACATTTAATCCTTTTTTCTATTCATTAAAATTAAGTTTTATTTATAAACCTTACTCTCGTGCATTGCATATTCACAAGCGTAAAAGCAAAAGACAAAGGGTTAATTCGAACGAAACCGCACATCATTTGATTAATTTTTGATTCTTTCCTTTACTTACACACTAAATATTCACTATGTTTCAAATTTCAATGCTCTAGCTCCATTGGAATTATCTTATAGGTTTTGATGATCGGTTAGTCAATGGTTGCCAATTGATTTTCTGTTACTGGCATACCGTCGCTGTTGAGAGTCAAACGGTCCACTTACGTGTCCCTTAAAGAAAACCTTTAAAACGCCTGATTTGTTGCTAAATTCAAGATGCTTCCCAACCACAGTCAACGGACTCTCGGAAGCCATCTTGCAGGCGGATTTCTAATTTGTATTTCGGAGGCGACATTAAATTTAGGCAGTTACACAAACTGCAGCGATTGAATATTATATATTTTTTAACTTTCTAATTATAATGTTATTACGACTTATAAGATTAATAAAAAAAAAATATCGAGCAAAGTAAAAACGGTGGTCGTGGTCAGCCAAGGGATGGTACATTTGATATCAAATAATCAAAATTCGATATCAAATTATTGTTTAGAGTATTATTTTGTCATGTTTATTATTAACAGAGTCATTCCTTTCATTCTTCAGACATTCTGGAGCAGGTACGGACTGCTACCAGACGGGTCTCCGGCTGGCGGAAAGGAGAATGCCCTCCAGTCCCGGATCATTCCTGTGGTTACTGCCGCATAGGGGCACCGAACCCATCGGTGTCATTATGCAATCGGAGTTTTCGTCCGAACCTGGCAGAGGGACGGTCGTGTATCCTCCTGCACGAACGATGCAGCGAACCGAGGGGGGGCGTAGCTTGAGATTGAGGAGAACGTCTGCCTGCGGGATTAGGGATCCAACACACCTCTTTTTTGCCCTCGTAACCTCGAGGAGCTGTGGATCTAGGGAGAACACTCGTTCTGATCCTTAGGTCAGGCGGGAGGTGCAGGGGCGTGCTCCTCGGAAAGCCTACGGAACCCTCGGAGACAGGCCGCTGGTGATTCGGGGCCTATTCGAAGGGGGGAAGGACGATCGGAAGGGGAGGGCTTCCCTGTAGGTACGAAGATAGCGGGAGGCGAAATGCTGGCGATTGCCTCGGCTGTGGTTCGAGAACGCGACCCCGCGCCCGAATCATCTTCATTTGTGTTCATATGGAAACTTTAAAAAATCGTGAGGGTGGGGATTTAGTGGGGGACGAGGAGGGGAACGGCGGTACGCCTGTCAATCTCTTCGCAAGGAGGCCACGGGTGTTGCGATCGCCGGTGTTACAAACACTGGCACGGTCGCGTGAGTCCTCGACGGATTCGACGGCGGCTGGCGTCGCAGTACGTCTATCAGCTGCCGAGACGGTCCGAGTGGTGCGGACGAAACGGAGATTGGAAGACAAACCGGAGGAGGTTGAAGCTAGAATGAAGAAGGGGTTCCTCCAGATGAGGAGCCTGATCAAGGAGATGTTGGCTGTCCTCAAGAAGCAGCCAAACATCTCTAAGATCGTCAAGGACGGTCTTTCGGCTCTTGATGACCTGGAGGAATCTGGGAAGGCGTGCGCGGAGGTCCGCCAGAGCCTTCCCCGGAGTAAACCGGCGGCGAATTCTGCTGGTATGCAAACCGTTCCGCTTGAGGCGGTGAGCGTGAAGGCTTCGCCGCTGGTGGGGAGGACCCTCCCGCCAGGGAGATCGTCGACGAGGTCCTTGGGGACGCAAACTGCTCCGGTTAACGCAGGGAGCGCAGAGGCTTCGCCGGTTGTGGGGAAGAGGGGTGCTTCCAGCCCTCCGCTCCAACCGGAGGGGGAGTCGAGGAAGAGGAAGGAGTCGGCCTCTTGGAACGAGGTCCGAAGGGGCACGAGGGCCAAGAAGGAAGGACAGGAGAAGAAGAAGGAGGAGAAGAAAAAGCCCGACAAGGAGAAAAGGAAGAAAAAGAAGAAGATGAAGACGACGTCTATCGGGATAGGGAAGGCGGCGAAAGTTTCGACTCCGACCCCGACTTTGGCTCCCGGTCGACTAGTGGCTGCCGTCGGGAAGGTTAGGCCGGAGGCCATTTTGCTGAAGCTCGCAGAGGGAAAGATCTTTGCAGACGGGCTTAGCACTGTCTGCAAGGCAGTCGACCCCGAGAGCTGCGGGGTCAGGGTAAAGGTCGTCTGGCAGACCAGGTCTGGCGAGGTACTGCTCGAGCTCGGCCTTTTCGGACGCCTTGAGGGGCGCTGTTGAGTTAGCGAGCAACGTCAGGCAGCTGGTCCCCAGAACTATCCTGGAGATCAGGGAGCTTGACGGCTGCACGACCAAGGAGGAGGTCCTAGAATACCTCAGGAAAGATTTGAGGGACTATAACGGCCACCTCCAGGTCACGCTGACGCGCCTAAAAAGGCGCGGCCAATGCCTGGTCATCATTGAGGTGGAAGAGACGGCCGGGGCGATGAAGGCTGCCCGAATTAAGGTCGGCTAGGTGGAGGGCAGGATCCGCAGGTGAGTGGTCGTGCCCAGGTGTTTTAAGTGCCTGGGGTACGGCCACCAGAGTCTAATCTGCAAGAGGCCGGACCGGAGCAAACTCCGCTTCCGATACGGCGGAGATGGCCGCAACGCCAAAGGATGTGCCGCAGGACCGGTGTGCTTCCTCTGTCCGGAAGTGGCGGGGACGATCGGGTCGCGACATGTGGCGGAGTCCGGGGAGTCTGGGGTCTTCCGCAAAGCCCTTGAGGAAGCCAAGAAGAAATAATGGTTGTGTCCCTCCAGGGCAATTCGAATAGGAGTAGGACGGCTCACGATCTGTTGGCTTAGATCCGTCTCGAGAAAGACGCTGACGTTGTCTTAGTCAGCGAGCAGTACCGGGACAGATGTGGGCCGACGTGGTACCGTGATACCCTTGGCACGGCGGCGATCTGGGTCCCAGATCTGCGACGTTTCAATGTCGCGGACAATGGCGCGGGCGCCGGCTTCGTTTGGGTGAGGAGCAATGACGTTGCTTACGTCAGTTGTTACCTCACTCCAAACGAGCCAATAGCGGACTTCGAGGCCAAGATGGATGGCCTGGAGGACGCGGTCCGTGGCATGGGTGGGGAACTGGTGGTGGCTGAAGACTTCAACGCGAAGGCCTTGGAGTGCGGGGAGTCCAGGCCCGACTCGCGGGGAGGACGCGTCCAGAGTGGGGCTGGTGGTTCTAAACACCGGCTCGACGTGCACCTCTCGGCGTTCTGAGTACAGGGAAACGATTATCGATGTCTCCCAGGCGACTGAAAATCTGGCTGCACGTGTGCAGGACTGGCGGGTGATCGAAGACTATACAGCCAGCGATCACCAATACATCACTTTCCGCCAGGATGGGATGTCGCCAGGATGGACGCCGAAAGGTTGTCTCTAGCCATCGCACGCGGCCGGCGAATCATTGATGGGATCCCGCAAGGATTACAGTCTCTTGAGCGGGCTGCGCGGATCGTAGACTCCACGATGAGTTTCATCTGCCGTGCCTGCCGGGAAGCCGTGCCAAGAAAGATAGGGTGTAAGGAGGGGCGACGTCCTGCGTACTGGTGGACGAACGAAATCGCGAAACTGAGGCGGATGTGTCTCCGCTTCAGGCGGTTGGCCCAGCAAGCTGACCGACGCGACCCCGACGCAGCCCGTAGATCTGCCGAACATAAAACGACGAAGAAGAGCCTACGGAGGGCCATCAAGATGAGTAAGCGCTGATGCTGGCAGCGGCTGGGAGAGGACCTCAATGAGGATCCTTGGGGACTAGGGTACAGGATTGTTCTCCGCAAATTGGGAGCATTCACACCAAATGATCCCCTCGATGCGGAGACGGTCCGATCCATTGTGGGCGCCCTCTTCGCCACCCATCCGCTGGAGCCTAACCACGTGGCCTGTGAGGCACTCGAGCCTCCTCCATTTACGATGGAGGAGTTTGCGAAGGCCTCGCAAAGCCTTCGAAATAAGAAGGCGCCAGGGCCCGGCGGGCTCCCAGCAGAGGTGCTATAGACATTGACGGAGAGCTATCCAGCGCGCTTGCTCGACATGTACAACGCCTGCCTGAAGGCGGGACTTTTTCCCTCCCGCTGGAAAGCAGCTAAGCTTGTGCTTGCCAGCAAGGGCAGGGGGCCAGTAGGGTCCCCCGGGTCGTACAGACCGCTGTGTATGCTCGACACAGCCGGCAAACTCCTGGAGAAGCTCCTGAAGTCTCGCCTCAAAGCGGCCGTCGAGGCCGCTGGAGACCTTTCCGAGAGGCAGTATGGCTTTCGGAAGGAGAAGTCGACGATCCGCGCCATCCAGGAGGTAGTCGACACGGCCCGGGCCACCGAATGTGGGAATTATTATTCTCGCCCGGTGTGCCTACTGGTCACTCTGGATGTGCGCAACGCCTTTAACTCGGTGAGGTGGGGGGATGCGCTCAATGTTCTAGAGCGTGACTTCAGGGTCCCTCAATATCTACTTCAGATGATGAGGGATTACCTGAGGGATCGCACCCTCACCTTTGAGACGGAGGATGGCCCGGAAACGAGGGCTCTTTCGGCAGGGGCGGCCCAGGCCTCCATACTGGGACCCGACATATGGAACTGTACATATGACGGGATCCTTCGTACGGAAATGCCAGAAGGATCTTTCCTGGTTGGGTATGCCGACCACATCGCGGCGGTTATTACCGCCAGAGATGTCCCAAAAGCCCAAATGAGACTCAACCAGGTAATGCTCCTGGCTGCGCGACCATGGGTTGGAGTTGGCGCTGGCCAAAACCGAAATCGTCCTTCTTACCAAGAAGCGCATTCCGCTGTTGTTGGAAATGCGGGTAGGAGAAATGTCGGTCCGGACGCGGCCAGCGATCAAATACCTGGGGGTGAGTCTCGATTCACCTTCTGGGATGAGATCAAGGGCAGGGCCGATAAGGCGGCTGCGGTGATGGCGGCGCTGAGCAGGGTCATGCCCAATATTGGTGGACCCAGGCCATGCAAAAGGCGTCTGTTGCTCCGGACCGCCGAAGCCATCATGCTTTACGAAGTTGAAGTCAGGGCCGACGCGATGCGGTGGGAAAAGTACCGCAAGCGTATTGCTGTGGTACAACGCCGCGCGGCTCTCCGCATCGCGAGCTCCTATCGTATGGTCTTGGAACCGGCGGAACTAGTGGTCGCGGGGCTCATACCCATTGACCTCTTAGCCAGGGAACGACAGTCCGTCCACCGGAGTAGAGCTGTCTTGGAGGGTGATGCCGCGAGGGTGGTCCGGGCCGGGACAATAGCGTCCTGGCAGGAGAGATGGGATGAGGAGTCGCGGGGCCGGTGGACAGCCCGCGTGATTCCCCAGTTGGACACCTGGCTGAACCGTCCGCATGGCAAGGTGGATTACTAACTCACCCAAATGCTGACGGTGCACGGGCATTTCCGGACCGTCCTCTACCGTATGGGGAAAGTACTGAGCCCGTGCTGTGCATACTGCGACTCCCCATCGGATTCCGCTCTCCACATATTCTTCGAATGTGATCGTTGGAGGGCGGAGAGGGCCGAGGTGGAGGTAGCGACGGGCAGGTTATGCTGCAGGGGGAGAACTTCTGGCGAAGGATTGCCTCTTTCGTGAGGGGGATCCTTCGCCAGAAGGAGAGAGACAACAACAGGGGCTCCTAAGGGCGCTCCTGTTGGCTTGCTGACAGTGGTGTGTGGATGTGCTTTTTTTTCTACAGCTGGGTATATAGCACTCCACCCTGAAGTAATACCTTCCTGACGGTTTCCGGGTGGAGCTTCTGGAGGCGTGGAGCGGGGTTGTAGCCGGTAGGCCTGGGCATACTAGGAAGTCTGGCCCACGGGTGGCTTCGGCCACCTAGGGTGCGTAAGGGCATTTCCCCGCTCCCCTAAACAAAAAAAAAAAGTTCTCCATTAACATATACACCCTTATTAAAGTTCCAAATTGCTCCAGGACGTTCCGCTAACCTTGTGTAATTTAATCCTCAAAAGATGGTCAAAATTTTCCCAAAATTCGTGATATTCATCGCAATAGATTTGAACTTCGGGATCGGTATACTTTTAGTATGTCCGGTTCATTCTGCAGTTAGTCGAAAATGTGTGTTCAGCTGTGATGTAGGGTCTATTCATAGAATAAATAAACAGTTCCACGGCATTTTTGTATTTAACCTAACTATTCAACAACAAAAATTAGTAAAATGTCTGTGGTTTTAAAAGGAAATAAACTGATAGGAATCCTAGTTCGAGCTGGTCACGAGAACTTAACAAGAACAGGAGAACAGATTATCGTCGCAGGACCAGGGTAACGATCATCAGGACTGCGGAACAAGTCAATTAATTGTTTTTCAACCTTTAATTATTTGTATCCAATTATTGTTACAATATTACTACCTAATTGCTGATAACGAGATATTATTTCAATATCATTACAAAAATGAAATTGCACTGTGGCGGCACCCAACTGAACGTGCTCCATCGCCACTCAACAGTAGCAAGCGCAACTAACTTCAGCACACACTAGATCTAATGGAAGCTGTCGGAAGCTGCAAATGTCCTACGCAACGGTCCTATATCTGCTTCGGCCTTAATGCTTTTAGTGTTATTGTATGAAAGCGTAGCACAGAACTAAAGACTGTAGACCACAAATTAGTGATTATTAATTCCCACATTGGTCATTCTGACGCACACGCTCGTATGTGTTACTTTTGGAGACGTGCACATTCTTATGTGTTCAGAGCGCGAGTTTGAACAGCCTGGGGAGAAACAGAATTCGCTCCAGCAGCAACTGCAGCAACATCAGCAACCTCATCTATAACAACAGCTCCAACAATGAAAATCCCACGCCTAACCAGAATCGCAGAACGTCAACTGAGTTAGCGTGAAGCTCACCCTTTTTTGGCGAGACAGCCCCAAATTACGTTTCGCGTAAGTCGAAGCGCGGCTTACATTAAGTAACACTACCGCCGAGCTCACTAAATTTTTTTACATAATTTCCAATTTTGACGAATGATACGCTAAGGAAGTCGAAGACGTTATTAAGATCTAACCACAGCAAATAATTGCGACATCCGTACATACGGCTCCCTACACCGAAGTCTTAAACTTGAATTTTGATGCACTTTAACTGGACGTTCATGGCGGCCGACGTGACGATACCCATACTCGGATCGGATTTCCTCGTTCACTATGCTTTCAGACTGGTACAGCCTCCGCCTCATTGACGGAATGACAGGCCTCTCCGCTTCATGCCAGTCCGTCATCCTCCAAGTCTGCAGGAATATCTCGTAAAGTGCACTACTCAACACTAGATTTCATCAGAACGAAACCGGGACCACTGATTTCTTATCGCCTGCGACGCCACGTTTCCGATAGACTTTATATCACAAAAGCAGAATTCGATGTGATACCGAAGGAAGGAACAGCCCGTTGTTTCGAGGGATTTTGGTCGTCTTTCCTTTAGTTAGTGCCTAAAAAGGATGAGGAGTGGCAACCCTGCGCCGATTATCGCACCCCATCCAGTATATTCACGATTTTACTCATCGTGATCGACCTGATAAAAACATACACTCATATCCCCGTCAACCTGGCTGACATACCGAAGCTCGCTATAACGGCACCATTTGGAATGTTTTCCCTTCATGACCTTTGGCCTTCGAAACGCTATTACGAGGGTTTATAGACGTGGTTGTTTCGGGTTTACACAACTGTTTTCTCCTGGAACGCCATAGAGCACCAGGCCTATCTTCGTAGCCTCTGCAAGCGTCTGACCGATCACGAAAGGCTCGTCAACACCGGCAAGAGCGCATTGGGATCAACGAAGGTCGTATTTCTCTGACAAGAATTTTCCTGGCTGGCACGCGGTCCATCCCAGAACGAACATCCCAGCCTGTGGAACTTCTCCCTTTCAAGAACAGCTCGGAGCGTCCGCAAATTTCTCAGCCCATTAACTGGATTCCCATACTGCAGCGTGCCTTTAATAGCTGCACGGAAAGCCTCGCACGCGCACCCCGACCCTAAAGCTAACCTGGAATTTTCCCAAACGCTTTAAGTGTTTCTGTAGGATCTTTTTTGCAGCTCATGGACCGAAAATGGCAACCCTTAGGGTTCTTTTCTTGAAAACGGACACCACGCCAAGCACAATGGCCGACTTACTGCAGAGAAATCTTTGCCATCCATGAAAGCCTTATAAAAGTTTAGATACATTCTCGAGGCCCAGCGTTGTACTATTTACACGGGCTACAAATCGTTAACATGCACTTTCCTTCAGCGCCGCGGGAAATTGTTTCCTATACAACTCACCCAGGTGATTTCATCGCAGAATTCACAACGGACATCCGCCACGTGGAGAGTTTAGCAAACATCGATGCCAACGGACGCTTCCGCGTGGATGCAGTTACCAGCATCGCCCCCATCGATCATCACACTCTCGCCCGAGCCCAGCAGGAAGGCATCGAATTCCGTACGATCCTAACCTCCAACTCTTCCACTCAGTTAGAGAAAGTTAACTTGCCTGGATCGGACGTTCAAATCTATTTTGACACGTTGTTACTAAAACCTCGGTTGTTTGTACCCGCCCCATTGCGACGCCAAGTGTTCAACTCCATACACAATTTATGGCAAGGCAAGGGCAGGAGCCGACTTCCGTGATTACTAATTTAAACAATAAGATAGCCTTAAAAGCGTAAGTTGACGGACTTCAACCAACACCTACAATTTTCTTTTTGTCGCAAGGCTAGCCACATAAGCGCAACTTGTTTTTATAAAGTCCAATACACCCCACCCCCATTTTAAAGTCCAATACATCCCATGAAAACCAGAAGTCGACACAAGAAATGAACCACAGTCCCCAAGCTACGATACCTGAACCTTACATTGCAGTTATTGCAAAAATCCCGATAACCATATTAAAGGCTGCCGGAAAAAAATCATTTAATTAATCTGGTAAGATTAAAGTGAAAGTCAAAATCAAAATGCCAGCTCTAATCGTACTAATCAGTCACGCTAACGCGAGTTAAATGCAGGTA